>VZTF01002405.1:517753-536625 GCA_013397755.1 Cnemophilus loriae
GGCCGGGGCTCACCGGGACCGGCGGCTGCTGTCACGGGGCTGAGCGAGAAGCAGACAGCTGGACCACGGTGACGCCGTTCCCACCGTACGTGAAATCTGCCGCACTTGGGCTTTCCTTAGTCATACCTCCCAGTTTTACGAAGAGGAGGAGAGGAATAAAATTCTGTGCCGTAAAAAATAACAAGAGAGTAACTTTTCACTGGTAATTAATGAGCAACCTCTGTTGTACTTAATAAACTTATTTAATGTATTAAAAATTAAAACCATCAAACACTTGTACTATTTATTTACTCTTGCTTTTCACTTCAGGCAATAAAATAATATAGTAAGTTTGCTTCTAAGCTTCCTTATTTCTCTTTTTTTTCCTTATCTTGGCATGATTCTATGGAATTTATAGTTCTGTGCTTCTCGGGAATTCTTTTATCTAAACAAATTAAATTTCAGTGAAAGCATTTCTCTTAATGGGATACTTTCAATAAGAAATTGATACACTACAGAACTTGAGGCCTTCAGCTGTTCTACATTGTCATATTCTACATGCTATATATTCACATTCTGTAACAAGTCACCTCACTTCGTGGAAGCAGCATAACATGTCTCTAGGAAATGAACTATTGAACACTGCCGGTTTATGAGCATACCTTGTATCTGAAGCTCCCACAAAAGTCTGGACAATCCGAAGTGCTTAGAAAAGAAGTATTGGGCTAAAATGGATGCAGAATTAGGTAAAGATCCAAAGGGTTATTTTCCTAGTTAATTGTACCCTCAAAAATGTACAAGAGTCTTGGGTTTGGATACTCATGTGAAAACAGTGGTTGCAGGTACCAATCATTTGTCTGATAGCTCTCAAAAAATTGGTAAGTTTAGGTGTGTTGTTTTTACATATGTTACCTTTACTCGATGATGGTTGGCTGCTGACCTCAACATTTTAATAAGGATCTACCTAAGAGTGACTAAATAAGGGCAGCTAATCAAACAGTACCAAGTGCTTGATGGACTAACAGGA
Source organism: Cnemophilus loriae (assembly GCA_013397755.1). Taxonomy (NCBI): domain Eukaryota; kingdom Metazoa; phylum Chordata; class Aves; order Passeriformes; family Corvidae; genus Cnemophilus; species Cnemophilus loriae. The sequence goes on from VZTF01002405.1 coordinate 518,760, forward strand.
GTCTTTCAAAAGCATTAGATTTGGCATCAGCTGGCAGTACCAAACCCCAAATACAAGGATGGCTAAGAACTGCAACATGAAACCAACTATAAGATAAAAGTGAGACTTGTCAGCTGAAATTTCAAGTGAGCAAATTACAGATTTTAAGGCAGAGTTCTGTTTTTAGTTCAACATCCTTGCTTGTCAAGTTTCTGTGCAGAAGATAACCGCTGGCTGTGAAACTGTTTGCAAATGAGTGCTTAAGGTGTTTTGGAATTGTTGGATGCTTTTTATCATTCTATGGATGAATTTGGGGATGAAACAAAATATGATATACAGGTTTACATGCTATATTTTTAGTTCCTTGAATTTAGTCATGCTTTTAAAAGGTAGTTGCAAATAATAAATAATATCTGTAAACATATTTATAGATTTGTAAGAATATTCTCCTGCATCCCCTCATAAAGTTCTAGGCCCTCTTTAAACAACTTTGAAGAGCTTATTTGCATTGAGTTTTGTCACTTTTCGCCTGTGGATAAGAATTCTTGTCTCTTCCTTCTGAGTAATTTATGCTTCCTAGCAGGATGAGAAGAGAAACAGTCTCCTGGTGTTTGTTGTGCTCTTTTTCCAATAGCTGTAGTGTCTGTTCGAACTTGAGTCTCTCGAGATTTCCAAGCAGCTGGGAGAAACTGGTGACAACTCCTGCTGCCCATTAGTTTCTGAAGAGCAGAACTGAGACTGGCAGGAACATTGGTAGCTGTACACTGCTACAGTCTGGATAAATGAGAAGAGAAAACCAAAGCAACCTTTGTATATGTTATCTTTGAGACCAAGGAGGTCTAGAAACTAAAAAAATCAGAGGATAATGTTTTGCATCAAGCTATTGATGACTCCAATCATTATTCATAGTGAAAAGTGTCTCATTCACAACTTGTAAATAGATATGTAGACAGGTTGGGTTTTTGGGATTTGATTCTTAAACTTTGATATATTTAATCCAAGCAACTGAGCACTTCACATCTTTATATAAAACGTTCCCATTATTTACTCTGCTAAACTAAGGATGCCACCACTGTAAAAGAATTTTTGCCTAATACATTCTTCTAATCCTGGATGCAAAGAAACTAGTTAAAATTCCTATTACCTTTGTCGTGTTCTGCAGTACGTGAGCATGTTGTATATGTAATTTAAACTGGTTTGTGCTGAAAGAATGGAAAATCTGTTTTTTCATTATGATGCACAGCTTTCAGTCTAACTTTTCAGCCAAAGATGCAGGAATTAATTAATATATCCATTTGCAAAATCTCAGTGAAGAGGTATATTTCTGCATCCTCCTAAATGTGGCAGTCTTGAGAAGATATCTCTTTAAAGGAGGAATTCTAAGACAGTAGTCATCCACAACAATTTCTACTGACATAATTTGTATGGGAATTTAGGCAACCTAAATAGGCATATTGTAATTAAAACGTGAGATTGCACAGCTGCTGCACTTCACCTTTTTTGAAATTTATTTCCATTGTCTGAAGACAAGAATTAAAACACTTCCATAAGTGACACTGTTGTATGGATGTTCAAAAACCAGATAATGATTCTTAGAGACAGTTTTTCCCATTTTAAAAATGTTCCTGTATGTTGTGTTGTGATTTATGATCTCTTAAGTATGTATCATTAAATAAAAGCAATCAGTCCTCTGTTTGTATTCCTACTCCTTATTGATGCGTCTGAAATGAAGTTTCGCATCCTATCTTGAGTATTGTAGATTTAAGGGTGTTCATTTAGTTTAATGAATTTCGAATTACAGTGGAAACCAACTCAGTATTTTTTCTTGTGTATTGTTTCTTGTTCATTTCTGGTTTGTGGAGATTATTTTTTTCTTTTTTTTTTCTCATTTCCATTAGTGAAACTTTATTTTCAGTTCCATGTATTTCTTGGAATGTCAGTTCCTAAAATTTATCTTTCAGTTGATGATTTTTTCTTTTAGATTTTTGTTAAATGCACTTTTACTCCTCTATAGGAATTGTAGTTGAAAGATTTATTAGGAGAACAATGACACAGAAATATACAGTTTGCTGCAGCTGAGGAACTAATCTTGAATAAAATGTTGATTTGAGAGGTAACAACATAGAGGTGTAGTGCCCTTTCAGATGGTCTTCCAATTTCTATTTATGCTTCCATATGAATCTAATAAGTTTTGAAGGGGTACCCTGGGATGTTGTACAGTCTCAAAAAATGGTAAAGTTGCTTCAAATGTTCGCATTCATTTAGAGCAGACTTTGTAAATATTTATCATGGGAAATTACCTTTTTTTTTATTTTCCTCATCTCATAATTTTGTTTTCTGTTTCCATATTTTACCATGAATTTACTTGTTTATTTAAAGCTTGAAGCTTATGAGGTCTAATAAAACATCATGTCTTCACAGAACTTGAGGAGATTGTACCTGCCTGGAAGATGTAAGTGTGAGGGTGTAACTGCCATAAATCATCAATAAGTACATGGCTATAGATAGCTATAACGACTTGCATATGTGCAATTGACTTTTCTAACATCTTCCTTGTTAAGAAAAGTGTTTGTGAAGGTCACACAAAGGCCTTCAAACCCATTTTGTTTCTCTTGCTCTCCTTTTGCCCTGCTTGTTGCATATTGTTTTTCTCTTGAAAGTAATTAACCTATGCTGATACCTATGTCAGATTAGTATGCTGTAAAAAATGAATGTGCCAGAACATAACAAGGACCTACTGTTCCATTCTTATACTAATTTTAACTTTAGTTGATCTCTGTTTCAGAGCCTTCACACAAGCAAAAAATTATTTGAGAAAAAACTTGAAAAGGTCATTTCACATTCTTCATCCAAGAGGCAAATCTCACATATTCAAAATGGAATTGGAGAGCGAATTTGTGTATAAGTGGTGGATAGTGAACAGTTGTGGGGTTTTTTTTGTTTGTTTTCAAAATATCTGGAACTTCAGATAAGAATGTCTACTTCAGCACTTTGTTTTGTACAACTAGATGCAGTAGCAAAATGCTGTTTCAAAACACTATTTTTTGTTTTAAATTACATCTGAAGTTTTGACTGATCAAATTACACTTGTAGTGCAGTTAGATTGCCCGCTTTTATTAGTAGCACGTTTTCCATTCAGCTTTGTTCATGATGACTCTGCTAAGTGTTCTTATCCTTTATACTAATTAAACACTAATGCGTTGTGAATATTCTCACATATGGTTCATGTTTGTTTGCTTCTATAACTTCCACTCGATTTCTGATTTAGTTCTGCTCCCCAGCCCTCTTGCTGTTTGGTATTTGCTGTCTCACAGTTTTGTGCAATTGCTCGTTTGGCTCTTGTTTGGGGTTATTCCCTTTGTTATGATGTCTGTACAGCTGTCTCACACAGCTCTTTAAATCCCAGCTTAAAACTGATTTCTTCATCATTTCATTGCATATTCTTCTCATTTATATTTGGGGGTTTTAGTAGTTGAAACACATTCTAATGTTAGGCGTTATTCATTTGTTATCTCTCGTTTCTTGTTTTTTCTCACTTTAAGTGCATAATGCTTCTCCAGGGGATGTTTGTTAATACATAAAAGGAAAGCTGTTGTTCTGGAGCTTGCAGTGTGTCTTCCAAATATACAGAATGAACATAAAGAAAACAACAAAAAAAAAGTATGAGAGTCTACCAAAACAAACAAATAAATATAGCTGAGTCTCATTTTGCTTGAGCCCTCAACAAATCATCAGCCAATGCCATAAGCAGAAACAGATATTGTAATGGTTAATTTCTTGAATGTGAAGTGAAGCTTTGGTGCACTCAGCATAGCTGGTCTGATTCTCAGGGTTGGCAAGGTCTGTCTAGTAGTTACAAACATATTGTGTGAAAATGCAATATGTCTGAAACTCAGATGCATAGACCAAACTTGTTGGAACTACAGAGCTGTGTAAAATTCTAGTGTAATTGTATCTGAGTTGAGTTTGTTGGAGCAGGGAACAGCAGTTCAGTGAAAGAATGATCATGTGTTGATACAGAATTGGAAAGGGATTGTGATTCTCACATAAGGCTATGTATATCAAGAACTTTGGGTTGCACTATCAAAAAGGAAAGCCTAGTTTGGATCCATCCAAACAATAAGGTTTTCTGTTTTCCTTTGTGGAAAAAAAAGTCTAAAAAGATTTTATGCGGGATCATCTAGAAAATGTCTTTTTTTACCCAAGTATTAAAAGCCTGCATTAGAGCAAGTGTTGAAGCTGAGCAGGTGGTCCACAGGTTTCTATGAACTAAATGATTTGAAAATTCACTTTATTAGGTTCCCTGTTCTTACTGAGGAGATTTGAAAAGAGACGTTTATGGTGGGCAGTATCTTAAATCCCTGGGCTTTAGATATTATGAAGAACTTTCATTTTGTCTTATTGATGGCTAAGTACTGTAAAAAGGACAAGAGCTCCTGTGTCGTCTTAAGAGAAAGACTTTAAAACACTCTCTATACCACTTAGATAAATGTTATGACCATTAGATTATAATATGTCTCTAGTTCCATGATTATGATTTTTTATTTTATCCATGATATTTTAAGTATTTTACAACCAAAAACATTCATCAGTACAGATGAAGACCATCTGAATTTTCTTTAGGAAGGTAAATTTCCATCATTGCTGAGTGACAATGGTTCAGATTTTTATTAGAAGAGGGTATAATTGAACCTTGGTTTTTAATATCCTGCAGGAACTCAGTGACTACTGGGATTTCATATTAAAGATTGATCACGGCCAATGTTTCGTGCATGCTGAGCTTGTTCTGAATAGCCCAAATTGGTTGCTGAAGAGCAGTGAGGTAGAGAAAAACCAAGTTTAAAGATCTGCAGGTGGTTGGGTAGAGAGAAGAATTAGGCAGATTAGGGAATACCAGAAGCAGATCTTCACATGCCCAGAGAATTTAACTGAAAAATCCTGAGTAACTGGAATTGGATAGAAGCTGAAAATAGTAATTCAGAGCTTTGTAGGTGTCTCCAGGATCTTGACTTACCACTGTTTTGCAAATACAAAGCAGCTATCTGAAGCAATAAAATTAAAATTTGATTTGTTTTAGGTAATTTCATTTTATTTAAAAGATTCATTACCTATTTCAGTAGCTATTGGTAGGCCTTCAGTGGAGCAGCTGAGTTCTTGCAGGCGATGACTAATTCCTGTTTAGTAACCATGGCAGGTGACCATGCGTGGGACTCAGCTGCCTCACGGAGTTTTACTTCTGGGCTATTCCTTCCAACTGCCTTTGTAGTTAGTGTGGATCTCGTCAGAAGAGCCTGGCACATCTCACAGGCACATAAGTAAAGTGAGATGAATTCCAACCCATCTCTTACTCCTGACATCACTCCAATCAGTGAGGTATATTTTCCTGTCATGAGGTGTTTGGGGTTTCGGAGATGACTTCATTCCTCTGCTCTAATTTTCACTCCCAGTTTTGTGGGGTGAAAACTCCTAGAATTTGTTGTGTCACCTGCAACTGATGTCTGTTTTGCCAAATATATTTAGACACTTTCATGACGAGGCCATCCTTTGTAGATTTACCTATAATGTACCGTATAGCACACAACACCAAAGGAAACAAAAGCATTTGTTATGGCATGAAAAAAAATTGCTTTTCTTTCCCATAAATGTTTGAAATCCAGACAAATGTTTCTAAAACATCTAGGCAGTCTTAACATAGAGAGGATAACTGTGAAGGCCTTATTCTGCAGAGATGTACAATTCTAAAGTTCAAAGTTTGCTCCTGCAGCCAGATGTATTTGGATTCATCATCGCAGCATCTTTCAGAGAAGGACAGAAGAAATTTACTTCATTGTATTAATAATAGTACTTCAGTGCCATGCCATTTATTCTAAATAATGTCAAGAACTTCATGGGATTCACTGCTAATTTTTAGTGTTACATTAATTTGCAAAATGGAAAAGCTCCTCACTTCAAAGTGTTCTTCACCATGAATCCAGGACTGTACCTACCTTGCATTCTTCACCTTAGACTGCTTTATCTTTAGTTGCTGATTGCTTCATAAATACTGCTCTGTTCCTAAAGAGTGTTTATATGTTCTGTAATGTTTTTATCTTAACATTGTTTCTTGCTTAAATGTTTATTCCAGAAGGTCTGAAAAATTATGTTTGCAACTCCTGTTAATTTCCCCTTTGACAAGTGGCTTATGGGCAACTATTTTTCAGACTCTATTTCAAGACATTCTGACTACAGCCTAGTCTTTATCTGAGTCAAATCGCAGTCACATTTTCTATTGAACAGTAATGCACTACATTTGTTTTACAGCCTCTGTAACTACATTTTAAGGACATATGCATTCTTTGGGTCTCCATTCTCCGTAAACTGATGCATACTGGTATGAATCCTAAGCAAAGTGTTTTGGTGCCTTTTTCCCAGCCTGTTTTTCCTGTGGAATAGTGATGGATAACCCTTTCTGTTGACTTGGGCAAGATCAGAGTAAAAAAAAACCAAACAGACAGACCTGTCCATTGCTGTGACTACCTAGTCTGAAATGCCAAACTTAGCAAACAGGCCGTTCTTCATACATAAAAGAAAATATAGACACAGTACCCAGCCAGCCAGGAATCACCAAATGTACCAGAGCAAAGCTCATGGCTAAAATGAAAAGGAAATATTTCATGTAAATTCATCTGTGTGTGTTTTACTTACTTCCTACACAATACTCTCTCTCATGTCCTACTACACCAGCGCTCAGGGTGCCTTTCTTCATTAGCTTTTCTTATCTTTCAGAATATTAAAAAATATGCAAAACAATTTTAGATAACATTTATGGCGTATATCTGTTACTACAATTTATCTGTTTGTATATATACACACATGCATAAAGCTATTTTTAAAGATTAGGAAGGTCACAAAGTCATGAGCTTGGCCTAGATTCATGATCCCTTGGTTATACCCGCATCTGGCTGCCCCATCCCTTCCCAGGAGATTACTCCCACCGCAGCCAAGGCTGCTGTTCAAATCCCCATGTATTAGCAAACTGAAAACAGCAGTAGTCCAAATTAAAAATGCTCCACTGGACCACAGCTGCAGACTCAGTCTTTCTCCCATTTATTTGAAGTGGCTGAAGAGGCTACTGTTTCCAGTTGTAGGATCAATGTTCTTTTCAGCTGCTCTAACTATATCCAGCATGGATGGCAACATTACAGAATGGAAATATTAATGCGTCTCTTTTCAGTCACAGAGTTTTAATTTTATCCCATAATATGTTAGCTAAATTACACCATCTCTTCCTGCAGCTTGAGAAGGTGTGTCGCTTGGCAATGTGTTAATGTATCTTTCCTCCTTGTTCAAGATAGTTTCCAAATCCTAATCATGCAGGTTATGCAAACCCCACCCTGAAGGCAATCTTGGAATTTCCATGGAAAGCAGTCCTGGGCAGATGCTTATGTGGGATTTTGACTTATGCAATATATGGAAGGTCATAGATCAAGTCAGACACATTTCATTCATCAGAGTAGTCTTCCCAAATGCTTTGAGAAACCAGCCAAAACGGGAAATTCCTTTACCAAGAAAGGTGTTTGAGGATTCGTTTGGTCTTTTCTTGTTCCAACAACTTCTACTACACTGTTAGCTACTAGCAAAGGGGACACATCTCTGTTGGGGAGTAGCATGGGGGAGTAGGTAGCAGAAAAGTTCCAAATACTTTTTTTCCACTTTCCTGACGGGAAAAGATTCAAGTTTCTCCAAACCTTTTGCTCTTCTCCCTCAGAATCTTAACAAATTCAACAGAAAGCTCTTTTCTTCCTCAGTTAAAAGAGTGTTGAAAACACTTCCCTTTTGCAGTCCTACTTGGATCTAAATCTGCATTTGACATTTCATGCTACACCCAGTTCCAACAGATGTAGGCTCTGTGGCCTTGCAATTAGGTACTATGTTAAATGATATCTAATTTTAGGACGTGCCATATGGCTCTCCCTGTATTCTCCTAGATTGTGTATGAAAGGTGAGCATGCTGTTTTATTATGGAGATCCATTACTTCCTGAAGTCATGGGAAGACTCTTGCTTCCTTAAGAAGATGCAGTGCTTCTTGGACCACAATCCATCAGCAGGCTTTGTAGAGCCCTTCTACATTCTAGTTAAAGACATGATCTCAAAAAGAAAATATAGGCATCAATTAATATCAGGACATTGATCCCTAGCCTGAGAATGTAAGTTTCAGGATGAGTATGTAGCAGTAATTTTTCTATCTTTCCATTTAGAAGATGCTATTTGATATTAGGGACTAGTAATCTCCAATTTTTAAGTTACTATTAATTTCAGTGAACAGACATGTCTTCTGTTTTCTGACCATCTGGGATCCTTTTAAAAGAAAAACATCATTCCAGTATTAGAAAGAATATTTTAGCTTGCCATATTTAATCAAAACATATTGGAGCAAGATGCAAAGCAGTATCAGATAAAAGCTAAATTCCTCTGTTAGATGCTAAGTGAGTATAACCTTCCCGTCTAAAGAGAGTCAAAGAGTTTAAGAAATTACTGGCTTAGGGTTATGCAGAAAATAATAAGGAGCAGTGATTTAATAATGACACAGTTAAATATAATTATAATAATAAAACACACAAAGATTAATATATATTGACTATATGTTAGGACATTTTAGGGGTTAAGATATACATTGAACAGTGTCAGGTTTTTCTCTGTCCCTCTCCCATTAGGAATTAGATCACATTTCACAAGGCTAAAGGTAATCACCTTGTTTTCATTTTCCATTATGAACTTTTTGGTGCTGCTCTGTCAGGCTCTAACCACGTGTTTCCTAAACAGAGTCCGTCTGACCAGTGGTGAGTGCTCTGCTTGCTGGCGATGCATCTATCACCAGGAGTGTGTTCCCTCCTCACCTGACAGCACTGCTTATCCAAATGTTCCCAGAGTGGGAATCTACAGAAAGCACTTAGAGAGACAGGGAAAGCTATTCCCTGGAAAGCAGAGCTCTTTGAAACAGAGGGAGGTTTTAGGATGATGCCTCACCATATTCTGCTGAGTCAAATCAGCATTAAGTGAATATATATTCTCTCTTGGGAGTCCTAATTACAGCTGAGGATCTTAGGAAGTTATAGAAGGAAAGAAAAAGAAGGGCTGAAGTGCTTTCATAGCCTCTTCTTTTGAATATCCAAGCAAAATACAAGGAGGGCCCCATTACTCATGGAACCCAAGAACTGCAATTGCAGATTTTACCCAGCTTCAATCCCACTGATTTAATCCACAGGACTCTCCTGAAGAAGGATTTTTGGGGTGATCAATTAGTCAGCACTAAGTACCAATAGAACTGTTTGTAGCGGGCCTTACTATAAGATTTGCCAGCGTCAGAGTTCTGTCTCTTTTACATGCTGCTACTGGTGCTTGGTCTCCATTTCTTCTTGCTTGAATTGATGTACATGGCATCCAGATTTTTGGTTTTAGTGTATTTAGTAACAATTTATATCATTATAAGAGTGTTTCAATGCAATTTGTTGAGGGTGATTAGCCTGTAGTTGCCCTTCAAGGAAGTAAAAATTAAAAAGCAGTTGTGGTCCTTTCTTGAAGTGACACAGCTGAAACAGATGCATTGCCCAAAACTGAATGGTAGGCAAATTTGTCAGGAGCCAGCTGTGCAGAGGGATGGGTGGAAGTGGGTGTTACTGGCATATAACTGGATAAGCTGCTCTTGCAAAGGCAGAGAGAAGCGACAAGAGAAGTAAAACCGTGCTTTGGGGAGAAAGTCCAGCAAAAGAACTTTGTTGTTGAAGTGCTGTTTAAAACGAGGCATGAAATGGCAAGTAACACAACTGCCTTCTATAGTATTTAATTCCTGCCTGGTTAGCGGAGCCATAAGCCAGAGGTTTCTGGAAACTCTCCTGGTGTGCACTTGGCAGCCAACAGCCCCAGGAGCGGCTCAGGGCCCGTGGGGGTGGGTGCCCCTGCCCAGCGCTGCTCCCCGGCTTCCCGAGCCCCGGGACACCCCCCTGCACCCCCCGGGGAAAGCACCATTAGCGCCCTATTAGCAGAACGAGGCAGCCAGATCAGGTTGGAAGACATCCTGCAGCATGAGCTGGTAATTAAGGATCCTCAATTAGGCAGAGCCTTGAGGCAAGAGGATGACCTATGTCTGGGAAGAACAGGTGGGACTGTAAATCATTCTGAGTCGTTTGAGAACTTTGGGGTTTGTTTGGGGTTTTTTTCCGTTTGTTTTCTCATTTTTATTATATATATATATGATATAATTATATTTATTACTTTATAGTCCTAAATGGTTTAGAACAAACTGCTCCAAAATAGTGAGGCATAGATAAAGAACAAGAGAATTACCAAATACTTGAATTAGTAATCATCCCCAGAATTCTGAGTATAAATTTTTGTTACCAAAAAATAACAGGGCTACTGGTTAGTGGGAGATAAGGGAGACATCCCAGATAATTATCTGAAAATGAGCAGTGTCTTGAATCTCTCGAAGTGAAAGTCCTATGGATTATGAGCTCCATTTTCTGGCACACAGTGCCTTGCTTTCAGCCATTTTTTACTCTTCGTTTTCACCCGTCCACTTTCAGATGTAACTAATCTCCCCTGGGTGGAGATTCCAGCATTACTGCAGAAACTGTCCCACTGCACATTCCGTAATAAAAAATACGCCACAACAGGTTATATTTAACAAGGAAAAGAGGAGTAGAAAGTGGTACATCTGCACAATGGATATAATATAGCATTGACTTGGAATTTCCTGACTTCAGCAGTGCTTCCAAAATAATAATGCATTAATAGAATTACATTTAGCTTTCTGCTTTTAAAAGGAAAATATTTGAAAGCAAAAGTATTTTCATCTTCCAAGTTCTTCTGGCTCTGTGTGTGAGATAGTGGAAATAACACAGGGCTATGTAACCACAGCAAACAAGTGGGGTGGGAATTCTGTTGCTGCTTGGCTGGCCCAAAGCAGAGCAATAGTGAAGCCTGTATTTTGGATTTAATAGGTAAAAGTTTTTTTCCCCCAAACTCCATTCATTTCTATGGATGAAAATAAAATTACTCAGTTGTAGACAGAACTGGTGGCGACCTAAAATTGCTGATGTCTGGCATTTCCATTATAAGAGGCAGGTATTAGCTGGCTATAATTTCAGCAGTGGGTTGGTAGAAATTTTACCTGATTAGGCAGGAGTTTCCTTTGCTGGCTAAATCCCACAGTCTGACTTTTTCAAGCCAGAAGCTCAGCAAAATTTTTCATCAGTATCTATCAAGCAATTATGCAAAAATATATTATTTTGACCATATAGAGAAGATCTATTTTAAGCTTGTTTTAAATTTGCAAAGAACTCACCATCTTGTTGGGATGTCTTTTCTGCTCCTGTGCAAAGTCTCAGAAGTTGTAGATATTTGTTCAAATTCAGCACATGGATGTCCAAAAAAAGGAAAAAAATATCCATCTACTCGAGCATGCTCCAAAGCAGGAACAGAATTAGATCACTGAGAAACACTTGATTGATCCACCAGTAAAACTGCTGAAAGGCAGCAGAAAGACGTACATATTTAACCTCCCAGCAGTTTTAAATTTAGTGGGGCTCAGCTGGTGAAATGCATAGTTATTTTCTTTCCCTCGTTTACCAGTAAAATTCCTTGATATTTACAAAATTTTGAACAGTAGATTTTATTCTCCCTCTTATAAATGAATTTTGCCTTTAACATCACTGTAAGACCAAAAACATGACTGCCTGACTCACTGACTTCTTCCTAGGTGTTTCTCTGGAAGGCATTATCAGATGCTCTTCAGATACTGACATTTTAACCATAATAATAAAAATGTCGAAGATGTGTAAATGTGACATAATTTTGGGTTCTTGGTCAGTGAAGATTATTTGGCATACAGCACTGTATCTTAGCTCCATTCTCTGATAAGTCTCTTTTCAGCATCCAGCTCACTGCTAACAAATAGGGATATTATTGATGTAACATAGACAGAGGCGCTGGTACTTCCTTGGTGCTCTACCAAAGTGAAAATCTCTTCTGCTCTTCATCGTCCTTGTATCTTCCACCACCGCCCTCCACTTTTTTTTTTCTGTCATCAATAAGATTGCAGAAATAAAACGTTGTAAAACTTGAATTACTACTGGTAGATAAACGGCCTTATTAGTGTTCACAGAAGCAATACCAATCTTTTGTTTCCGTGATTAGAGAGATGTGTTTGTTTTCTTTCGCAGGTTACTCAGTATGCCAATAATTTTAGATACTGAGTTTTGATACTTCACTGTTTTCCCATGGGAGTATTTGGAGATAAGTTCACAAACCAGCAGGTTTTAAATAAGACATATTGCTCCTGGTTTGGAAACAGCTCTTAGAGCTGGGTGTGCTGGACACCGAACACCAAGGGGCCTGACGGACAGGCTAATGCTGTCTTTGCCAAGTCTCCATGAGAAGCTGGTGGATACTGGGTCAGGCCCTGGAAGCTGTCTGTCTTCTTCCATTTAACTGCAGGCTTAGAGCAAGTCTGAGCAGCTTTTCCTATGGTGAGCTTAAGCGTGGGATCAGTGCAAACACATATGTTCTTGTGGCTTCATTGGATCCAGAAAATCTGGTGGGAGTATGTCTGCAACCTAGTCGTGATTGCTGCAAGCTGTGAGCGTGACCAGGGACACCGCAGAGCTTCAAATCCTTGGGAAGACTATGTTAGGGTTAATGACTTTGGATATGCAACTGTTTTACAGTGTGCTCAAAACATCCTTCCTATGTAAGATATGCAAGAAAAAGCAGTGTGAACTGTGACTTTTTTGATGAGTAAGTTTGACACATTGGTGCATCCTAAAATTATCTGGGAAGTTTTTTTGTTTGGTTTTTGGGGTTTTTTTCCAGACTGAAGATATAATACTGATTTTCAGTAACTAAAAATTGCAGTGTGTAGGGTGTTTACAAGTTCTAGAAGCTGAATCAAGGTTTTGTCTACCACTTATGTGGTATCTACCTACTCCATGCCCTATTATTTAGCTTATGGGAAAAAAATGTACTGGTGTTACTTTTTTTCCATCTGTTCCATAACCTCTGATATTGAACTCCTAAAAAGCTCAAAGCAGACTAAACAGGTCATAGTCAAAACAGTAAGGTTGCTTTTCCTGCATTCTTTAAATCAGATGTTTTAATTATAGCTTTTAGTTTGTTTGCTAATTAGAAAACAGGTCCACAATGTGGTATCTATCTACTTCCATTTGAATCAATAAACAGAAAAGTCATGAGAAAGGGACCTCTTCCCTTCAGGGAGTCTTTTCTTGTTAATGTTGACTTAGGTTCTTAGTGCTTATTCTTGTCTGCTTTCCTCTTCTGCTTACTTCCCAGTCTTTTCTCTTTCAGTTCTCCCTTGTTTCCCAACATGAGTGAGATCTGTTGCCTTTCACATTAACATCTATTCATTTGTCCTTCATATTTACCTGCTCTGTCATGAGTGTGCTATATTTTTTAGTCTGCATTGTGAAAGTAAGGTCTTTAACCAGACTGAATAATGCTTTTTAAGCCAATAAAAAGTTCAAATGTGAGTTTCATTGTAAGTGAAACAAGAGAAATACTTTAGTCATAAATAATGAATATGTACTTTTAAATAACTTGTGAGACCTGTTTGGAATAATCCTGAATGTTTGCCTCCCATGTGAAAATCACAGTGCTGGCTGAGAAATGAGTACTTCATGTGCTTTCAACTTGATTAAATCTAGATAAGTTACTAAATGGTCTGATTTTTTCTGTTTGTTCTGTGCTTTGGATGTCATAGTCCGATTTTATAACTTCTCTTTTATGGTTATCTGAATCCAGTTCCTGCAAAGACTTAACATGTCTTTACTACTTTATTTTGGCTGTGTGTGTAGAGATTTTTTAGATTTGGAACCATGATTAGTTTCTTCCTTGCTGAACAGACCACTGTAAATTTCAATAGGGAAGCAGAAAAGCCCCTTAACAAATTTTAAGGAAGCTTCTAAAACAATGATTTGAGGATGTACTATTTAAAGTGAATTGCATCAGGTACTGGGTTATTTTGAAATAAAAGATGTCTGAATAACAGTGACCTGATTTTTGTGTGTTCATACTTTCTACCACACACTGTGAAATTAGAAACTATTTTTTAGGGAGTGAATAATCAGAAATTCAAATGTAGCCAAATGCTGTGGTGTTCGAGGGAAGCAACTCCCACTCATTTAACTCTTAGTGCAGGGTATGTTGGGTCCCTGCAGACTCTAGACACACCTTGCTTGTACTCCATACTTCTCCTGTGTGTCAACTCTGAAAGGCTTTTCCCACAATCTGAAAATAAAGAAAGGACAGTTAAAACAAATACCATGAAGGGACAAAGTAGAATTTTTCAAATTTTAGAGACATTGTCTGTGTTCAAATCCCCTAACTAGACCTACATTAAAATAATGATAACAACGCAAATATAGAATATTTGAACTGCCCTTTTCCAGGCCAGATGTGCTATGTTATGTAATGCCATTTTAGGGTGATTGCTGGAGCTTGGAGTAACAGGAAAATGAACATATTATTGTAGATATTGCTCCAAAGAGCAAACGTCATAAAAAATGTTATAAAACTCAAGGCCTTGAGCAAAACATTTTAGCAAATGTAAGTTCTACACAGAGCCTTGCCTACATACAGGCTGCATTCTTCAGCAAGGTACAATGCAGCCGCAGGCCCCAGAGCTTGCAAAAAGACACAAATACACATCCCTGCACCCACTTTACCTGTACACGTTGTAACTCCTAAGAACTCACTCCTTCAGGCCTGGCTCGCTTCTAAGTTAAACGCACTACAACAGAAATTTTCTCCATATGCTTTTCAAAACCCTATTAAATCAAAACCATCCAAGCAAGTAGTTGTTGATACGTGTGTGCAACAGGCTTTCCAGAAATTCTTTGTAAATAAAGCATCAACGTTTTCCACTGCTTGCAGGGAGAAAATCTGCTGAGTTCGGAGCACTGTGATCAATCCACATTGCAAAGTCACAAATAGAGAAACAAAGGACAATCGCTGTCCATTTTTCGCACTGCGGATGCATTAATCAGACTTCATTTTCTTCTCTGCTTCAAACTGCATTCTCAGGATGGTGTGCCAGCCTCCTGCCTCCATCGCTTACATAGCTGTCCCCTCTGTCACTGCAGCCAGAGGTGGGACAGCACACTCGCCGCTTGAAGCATTTCACAGTTGTGATCTCAAGCAGAGGACGAATGTCTACACAGAGCATTGGAGAGGAAACTACACCAGGGGAAAGGCCTGGAGCATCTACAGCAAGTGTCTGAACACATACAGGGAGCACACCACAAGAGCCACTGAGCTCAGTCAGCTCAGGGAGCGTTCCTTCTCTTTCAAACCTCTTTTCACTCTGAGGAAAATTTTCTTCCTTTTCAGGCGTTCTGTAGCAAGGGCAAAAATAGGAACCCAATTAGGCCTGGCCTCTCTGCAGGGAGGAGAGAGCGGGCGAGAACAGAGGGGGCTGTGCCGTGGTTATGCCTGGGGCACAACCTGCACAGGAACTCGCTGTCCCTCAAGAGAAATGTGACCTTTAGCGGCTCACTTGTTCTCAGAGGGGATGGCAGAGCAGCTATCCTCGGCAGGAGCAGCAGGGGAGGCTGTATCTGAGCCCTGTTCCCTGAGGGGCTAAGCCTTGGGGTGTTTATATTTTAGGCCACCTTTACTTCCACCTTGTAGACTCTTGATGAAAGATAGGATAAATAGTCTTTTCCCAAGCTATTGAAGAGAAACCTGCTTCCCTCTGGGAGAAGGACTCAGCAGTAAAGGGGCAGCATTTGCAGGCTATTAAAGTGCCCCCATGGCTTCAGACTGTTTGTAAAGCTGACCAAGGGGTAGGAACAGGCAGGGATAGGTAGGTAGTTCGAGCACAGCGGATACCAGTAATCTGGCAACTCTTCTTTCGACGCGCTCCGTCTCTACACTAACTGGGCCAGTCTGAGATCTCTGACTTGACCTTGGGAATGCTGGTGTGCCTGCAAAGCTCTCAAGTGTTGTTCAGAAAAGCCAGCGTGGGTTTTCAAACCTATTTAGTTCTGCAAATGTGTTTCATTGCTATGGTATTTCTAGATCTGTGCCCATTTTTTTTTTTTTGCTTAGCATCAATAACATGAATAGGAGAGATTTAAAGACAGCAATTATATCTTAATTTGGCTGTGGGTTTTTGTAGTCTCGTAAGCAGTCTCAACTGCTTAACCACATAGCCTTACTCTTCACCTATCCCAATTTGACTTCATCTTTTCTGAATATGAGCATCCCAGTTATTCAAAAGATGTCAGGAGAGGTGTCCAACGCCTTGGACAAAGGCCTGAATTCTTTGTATGTGCTGCCAATGCTTTTCTGTATCCTGTGATCATGTTTTGCATCCTATAATCATATTTGTAATTTACCAGGACAATCCTGTCTCGGCTGCGCTAATCCTGTGATCAGCCAGCAAGTTCATGCTTATCTCGCTCCTCCGTTGTTTCCACTTTGTTCTTGTTGTTAGCTGAAATTCTTGATCTCACACTTTCTACTTTTAAGTTTACACTCACATCTAGTACCTCAGTCCCCCTTCCTGACTTTTTCTGAGAAAAAAAAGAGCAAAAAAAAAAGTTATGTTGATGGTGCCGCCTTGTCTATTGCTTTTCTTCAAGGCACTGGTATTTTATGCAAAATAACAATGTAAAACTCTAAGCAGAAGTATCAGGAGGCCTTGCACTTTTTAAAATTGCATTAATTCAGGAAGTCTTAGGCAGTGTGTGCAGCTGGCTGCACCAGGGCAGGCAGCTTATGGGAAGCAAGTGTTGTAGTGGCTGGCAACACACATGGAGTCTGCAGCTCACAGGGAATCACTGTAAGAAGTTTATGCAATTGATTAAATGATATTGTGCACAGTCATCAAAAATGGAGCCTCACAATATTTACAATGATGTGCTTTGTTCTAATCTTTGCTTCCATAATATCAGAAGAATATTTATTTCTAGATAAAATAAATGTAAATGGATATAACCGAGCCTGACAAAGTTATCACTCTCCAGTTGCTGGAGGTAAGATGAGAGAGCAAATAAATTCACTGTCCTGTTAGCAATAAAATTTTAAAAACTGACAGGTGGAGAATTTGCTGCTTTTGGGGCTGGTACAGCAGGTCTCTGAGTGGCCGTGCAGTAGAAACAGCAGTGATCCATGTGTTCCGCAAAGGTGGGTTTGAAGAAGCATTAGAGATTTTATAGCAGCTGAAATATAAATAAAGGAGAAAGGCAAATGTCTGAGGATGAGTCAGCCAAGAGGTGAATGCATTTACTTGTAAGTGGGCTGTTTTGTAGATCACATTGAGACTCCTTAGCCAAGATAAGGCTGCAGAGTCTGGGCTTGAACTTTTTAGAAATCTTTGATTAATTGCTAGTGGATGATCCATCTAAAATGTTCCTGCTTCTTTCTCTCTTTCTTTTATTCAGCTCCTATTCCTGTAGCTTTCTATTCTTTTGCCTTTTCCTTTTTCTCTGTATTTTTTTCTCTAATTAAATATAAATAAAAAGGACTGCATGGTCTGTGCTGTCACTTGTGATACATAACTTCTGAGTAGAAATCCTGCATTCAGTAGTGATTTTAACTGACACATTGTAATTAAATAAAGATAGAAGGTTTATCCGTTTCAACTGTGTATCTGCATTTCTTGTCTTCTGTATGGTTTTGTTTTCCAGGTTAACTGACTTTTTAGCATGTGTACATGTGTAAATATTTCTGCTTTTCTATCTGATCAGATTAGTATTATTTAGGTCACCTCTAGTCAAGCAAGCCATGCTGGTATGGCAATGTCAGCTAGGGGAGGGACGGGTTTGGGTTTTATTTGTTGGGTTGTTTTTTTTTTTTTTTTTTCCTTGTTTAACTGGGGAAAAATTTGAG
>VZTF01002405.1:536653-716055 GCA_013397755.1 Cnemophilus loriae
CTGAGAGAGCTAATTTTCCTTTGGGTGAAGCTCCACAGGTGAGATCGGTCCTCTTTTTCTCCCTTTCCCCCCGTTTTGCGGCGGTCCGGGCGCTGCTCCCGGCGGAGGCGCGGCTGCGCGGCCCCGGCGGGGAGGAGATCTCGCTGCGGCGGCCGGGGCTGCTCTGGCCGCGCTTCGGGCTGCCCGCGGTCCTTCGCTGCGCTCGGGCCTGCTGGCTCCGCCGGCGGGGGCAGGGGGAGCGAAAGGAGCCGGCCCGGGGGGAGGCTCGGCCACCGCCGGCGGCCGCCCCGCTCCCTGGCAGCAGCCGGCCCTTGGCGGCCGCACGGCCGATGTGTTTCCCCGCGTCCTGCCAATTCCAGGCAGACAGAGCGGCCGCGGGAGCAGCTGCAGAGCAGGAAGCGAACTCAGAAAGACCTGAAAGCTGATGTTGAGCCGCAGCAGCAGGGGGGACGGAGGATGCCCGACGCAGCTCTGCTCCCTCGACCGTGTAGCGCGTTCCCGGTGGGACCGCGGATGCGCCACGACGGCAGCGATCGCCCTCCTGCAGGAGCACTTCTGTGCTAAACGTCAGGCAGGAAGCAAACCTGAGCGCATTCGGGCGAAAAACCTCATGTCATTTCAAAAAAACCGTAACTACAGGTTAACTAGAGTTATCAACTATTATATTAACTGTAGTTTTCACAACATAAAATCCAATTATCTTGGAAAGTGAAATTATTTTCTTTTTTAGCCTTGCTGGCTTTTTGAGGGGAGGCCTCTTCTTTTATGGTTATTCCTCATTTCTTATGGAGATGATCTGCATCCCCAGGTGACCTGAAACAGTCCCTCCAGTTCTGCATGGAGCAAGGCAACCCCAGCTCCTGGTACACTTTCCATAGAAGAGGATGCTGTGAAACAGGAAATTTTGATTCCATCCTGAGTCCTATTCACATCTAGCTTGGTAATCTCACTTCTTGTTAGCAGAAGTACTGAAGACTGAGAAGACTTAGTTTACGCTGTTCTGCTCCAGACCTCTGGAGCAGCCTATATCACTGCAGCCTTCCTACTTTGTCTGTATTCAGCCCCTTTCAGTGTCAGTCCTTTTCACTGGGAATTTGTTATGAAGAAAAACCTTAAATGCAAACTACTTCCCAGGCCAGTAAGAAATATTTAAACACTTCAGGCATTCAGTCTGTGATTCAGAGATTTATTTATAAAACTGTTGATTTTGGGACACTAACCATTGCATTTAAACTGCTAAAGTGAGTCATATTTGTGGGAGGTAATTACTACCAGAAAGCACAACTAGCTTTTGTAGGTTTCTCTGTAAAATGTCCACTTATGATCCGCAACTACTAAAAATAACATGCTTTGTTGAATTTCAGCACAAGTTATCCTTACAGAATTATGTGGCTTTATACATGTATTCTGTTTTCCTGACATATGAAGAAATAAATGACTCACATGCCTGAGAATTTACTTGAGTATTTTATACGGACTGTCCTGACCAGGTAACTTGTTCTGCTTATACGACTTTCATGAAAAGCAAAGACTTTGTGGTAACTTCTAGAGAGAAGCCGTTTAGCATGGGAACAGTGACTGTAGCAACATTTGTAGCAATAAACACTTACAAGCAGTGTTTGTTCATCAGAAATATCTCTGATTTCTTGTTTCATCCAAACCCACAATAATCTACTCAGTCTGTTCTCTTCTCCGTGGTTAATGGATTTTGGGAGCTGAGGGAGTTCCAGATGTCCAACACCTGCAGAAGCTACTTGCAGAGCTGAAGGGAACTTTCCTCATTATCCCTCAGTCATGACTGAGGAATTCAAGTTTATTTAACTTGTGGTCACTTAGCAGCACACCCTACTAGCAGATGAGTCAGATGGTATGCCACCTATCCCAAGAGAATACCCTGCAACTGGGTTCAGAAAAATAATGTCATCCATCCTGGCATACTAGGCTTTGAACAGTTTTTCCCATGTCAGTCAGGGAGTCTTTAAGGTGCACCATGAACCCAAGCAGCCTTTTGTTGCTAGCAGACCAAAAATGGAGCTCCTACCCAGCAGTTAAACCATAGCGCTCTGAGTACCTCCTTCCCCTTCAAAATGGACAATTATAGAAGAGGCCTTCCTTTAAAAACTGCTGTTGCCTGTATGTGAGATTTGCCAGGAATCAGGCAGTGTCTGCGACATTTCCCGGGAATCTTGTGTCAAGATCATGCTCAGGAAGCCTTTCCCCTGTTCTCCCTGCTCTTCCAAAGTGAATCCAGCTCCCACCAACTGCATAACCTTGGTGAGGTGATAGAGTCAGAGACAGGGAGCATAGGACCTGCACTTGCCTTTCCATGGCTTTCTGAGGAAGAAATCTAAGTATTATCATCCTTAGCTATACCATTTTGAGCAGCTCCAACTTATTCTACCCACATTTTTTTTGACAAATAAGCATTTATTTTATTTCTCCTGGTTTTACATATACATACCTTTTTTCCCCTGGGATCAGGTTTTAATTACCAGCTGTCTCTGAACAAATGTGCTGCACTTGGCCATGGCAGCAGGGCTGGCTACCAGAGGATTTCTCCACATAAAGTGAGCTCCCCGTGCTGCTGGGATACCACCGTGATTTACCCACTCAGAAAGAGGGCTGAGTGACTGTCAAGCCACACTTGGAGACACCACACATTGAGGGATGTCAGCTGGTGGTCAGGTAAGGTCAGAATTGTCGTTTATCACTAAGATTACCTCAGTTGGTAAGAACAGGGTGCTGACAATGCCAAGGTCGTGGGTTTGATCCCTGAACAGGCCATTCACTTAAGAGTTGGACTTAATGATCCTTGTGGGTGCATTCCAAATCAAAATATTCAGTGATTTTGTGAAACCTGCTCCTCCCTTTGCTCACAGGGAGCTTTCAGAGCTACCTTTCTTCACTCCTGACTATCAGCATTGAGGTGCACTTGGGTACACTTTACAGTTTTACTTTTACAGGCAGTGGTAGAGGGCTTTTCCCACTTCCTAACTTACCTGTCTCTACAACATGGCCTCTTTGTCTTATTCTTTCCTCTGACTGAAAGCTACTGCTCTGGGTTAGGGTGAGCTTTGCTTCTATGGTGCTTCATTTGGGCCTCTCTACACCCTGACCCCACCATTTTTAAACATAATTAGTTGCTACAATCTCCTGTATATTACTGGAAGTAGAAATGCCTTAATACTATGCCTCCTTTTCTAACAGGAAACACCTTGCCAGAGCACTGGGGTGACACAGCCCAGATCTTGCACCAGGAGAGATTTACTCTGTGACTTCTTGCTTGTCTGCCGTTCTGACTTTGGTAAAGGCTGTCTACCTTTCAGTTTCAGGCAAGAGGCTTTGGCCTGATATGGAGAAGCATTAAGAAAGGCTGCCTGCAGGCACACAGACAGACAGGCAGAATGATAACTGCACTTTGGTACAGAATTTAGGCTCTGCAGTCTCTGGTTTATGTGTTTGTGAGGGGTGTCAGCAGCATTTTCAAGCCAGTTGCTTCCAGTGATTCACTTTCAGGAGACCTAGAAGTGTTGTGAGGATTGCACGGATAAAGCCTGGTCATAGATTACTCATAAAAAGCAAGATATTTTAGAAGAATAAATTAAATGCTAGCTGACAATCTGCTTGCCAAGTTTTAGTTCAGTAGAGTTGAAGTGGCCAAGTTTTTAATGCCAACAATTGAGGTTTGCAAAGGAAATACCAAACCAACCTGGTGGAAAAAGAAGCGGACATTAAATTACAGAGCAAAGACTGTCTTTGCTTTGTAGGTGGAGAAATAAACAAATTACAAAAAAGAAAGTCAGTTTGAGTTTTTCAGTTTGATTCCTGTGCTTAAGCAGAAAAATGTAGGATTTATCAGTAATCTCGGAGCTCAAGGGGACACTCAGCAAGCTGTGCAGAACTGTTGGCGAGGGGACAGGGAAGAGGACCGATACAGGGAAGTGTTGCAAAAATGCTCAGAGACTGGTGCTTGGTCTCATCAAGTAAAGACTTAAAAAGAGCCCAGACTACAAATTCTTGACTGTTCTTATTTCAGCTAGTGCCAAAAAGACACATTCTTTCATGTATACAATAGTTTTTCTTGGATACAGTGTCAACAATATATGCTTGTCTTTGGACATTCACGTAATTTTTCCTGTATAATATATTAGAGCATGTTCCTGAATTCCTGCAGCAGCAGCAGGCCAGCTAAATTCACTGTGAGCCCTATCTTCATCCAAGAGGCATTCCTCTGAAGTTGGAGAAACTATGCACTGCGTGGGGACTGCCAAAGCACACTGGAGCAAGGAGAGCAAAGTCTTCTCCTGAAATATTATTTCAGTCATTTCAGTTTTACAAAGGACAGGAGAAAACGTTGTACATTACATGGGTAGACTTATTTGTCTGCTCCAGAAGGCTGAACATATTTCATCCAGAAATGACAGCGGTGCCTGAAAAACCACTTCTCAGAATTAGAAGGTTTATTCTGCAGTGCAGCTTGCCAAACCATACCCAGTAATGGACATCAGAGAGGTCACAGTACAGAATGCCAGGGCATAGGCACTGGTTCTTACACAGGACCAACCTAGAGACAACTTGATCGAGCAAATTCTGCACCATGTACGTCCCCAGCAGATGTGCTGCATTTGTGGGTAGTGGCAGAGACTGACAGTCAGTGGCCAAAATTTCCAGACTGCTCTCTTCAGGTTACCTATGAATGACTGTCCTCCCATTTTTAACTTGCTAGCTCAATGCAAGTCTTTCCTGCTCAGTTAAGCAGATGTCATGCAACAGTAGAGTATTTCTGGGGTTTCTGCTGTAAGTTATTCATATCTGGAAAAAAGGCAGCACTGGGTACTATTTGGGTACTCAATCACCTGCAACAGTCACCTGTACATGCCTTTTGTGATGGTTGCAGTCATTTGCAATAAGCTGTTGTAGTTTTGCTTACTTTTTGTCATGTTTTTCTGTTCTTTCTAAGTTTTCCTTTTATGTAAAATAATTTTTAACAAATTTAAGATAAATATGTGTTTTATCACACGCACATATGTAAATCTTGTGGTGCAGAGGAATATACAGATTATCGTTACTCTTGCTTAATCAAAACACAACATTTGTAGTTTTAACCTATCAAATAAAATCAGAGAAAAGTTTTACTGATTAAATGATCTGTAGCAGCAGGGATACATTACTTAGTTTTTCTTATATGCTCCTTGCTAGAGGTAAATGAGATATCATTGCAATACTGTTCACACTGTTACAGCTCTGGCTGTGTCAGCATTTACATTGCAAACCTCTTCTTCCAGGGGTTTATAACTCAGCCATAAAATGCACTCCAGTCTGAAACTTGGCATACAATGTCTCAGTCTGGCAGTGAATTTATTGTACAAAAAGTGAGAACAATCCAGTATCTGTTTGGCTGTATCTAAGTTATAATTGTTCCAATTTTTAGTGACAGAGTGGGCGGCACAGCAGATCTGGAGAAGTACCCACCTGCCTGACACATCATTCCATCCTCACTCTTTTAAGGTCACCATGAAATCCTATGTCAAACTATGCCAAAGCCTGAAATGTTTTGTGAAGTTTTAATGCCGCAGTGAGTTTAATTACAAAGGCAGAGTTTCAGAAGTGTTGTGCGTTGCATTGCTCCAGGTAGCACTGCCACTGCTCCCAGTGCCAGCACAGCTCAGCCGAGCTCCCAGACAGCTCTTCATGGTACATAACCAAGCCCCAGACCTGCTGTGATAGTGAGTAGCAATGTCTGTTTCACTTCTACATGTACCTTCATTCTCAGGTCCTGACTCTTCTCTCCCCTTCACTTCTTGCACAGAGCAGGAGCCCAGGCGTCTCATCCCACACCACCCACTGCAGTCCAGGGCTGCACAGGGAGCCAGGCTGCCTTCCACTGGGCCAGACTTTGGCCTCCTAGCAATCACATAGGAAAAGGCCCCACAAATGGTGGAGCTGTTAAAGTCACTGGATCTCATGTTCGGATGCTGAGTTTGCCATGCCCTCCCCTTGGGTTTGCGGGCAATGTCTGATGTTGCAGTCCCCAAGGCCGGGTTGGTGGGGAGCGGAGAAGCAGCGCCTTCACCACACAGCCACAAACCTCCTCCTTCTCCTCAGCAGCAGTCACCTCCCCAGAGTCCTCACCCAAAGTTTCCAAGGGAATTCCTGGCACTATGACAAGGCTTTTTTCTCCTGCTAGTGCTGGAACATAACTTGGGTGTTTACATCCTTGGATTTGCCATAAAATTACCACTTCCACAGACATTCGTGTGTTCAATGTGAATATTACTAGAAAAGCAGGCAAAGGGCCTTTTTATGGGGCACACCTACTCTCTGCTCTTGCTCTGTGCCACACCTCAGGTTTTCTCTTTTGGTTTCAAGAACGTGTTTTGGCTCTCTTTCCAGCCAAACCGAGGAGCTGAGTGAGCACTAGTCTGGTTTGCTGGGTTTGATATACACTCACCAGCCAGCAATTATAAAAGCCATTTGAAACACAGAACATATACTAATATATAGAATCTCAGTGAAGCTGCTATTAACAATTAAAGATCATGCTTTATTTTAATAGAAACAGAAAGGCTGATGAGATTTTATCTAGAATCCATCTTTAAGGCAAATATATGAGACGTAGTTTCCAAATATTAATTCACTTTCATCTCATGATATTTCCTTTTGGAAAGCCTCAACCCTCCAGGTTCTCTCTGTTTCTGCACTGCAGATGTTGGAAGATTGTGATATTGATTGCATCTGTTTAAAAATGAGCAGTTTGCAACATTATATTTAATCTAAGCAATATAAGACTATGCTCGGGGAAAAAAATCATAAATGTGTCTTTGAGCATATATACACAAAAGTATAATTTTAATAATGTCATAATCTTAAAATATAACTCAAGTAGACACCTAGTATTCTATAAAAATGAACTTAAAGAAAAACAGACATGATGTTCTGACTCGTTTAAGCCAAAGTTTGCATTGGATGTACATTCAGGGCATATTTTGCCTGAATTGTTCAACTATTTATGTCATTTGGAAGGAGATTATTTCCAGTCTCCAGCAATAAAACTGATCTTCCAAACTCACTGACAATTTCTATCACAGAAATAGAATCTCAGCAATTAGGTGATTAAGTCACTGAAAAAAACAATTTAATCAAATATTTGGGCTCCAATGTAAAATATACGTTCAATGGTAGTCAAGCTATTTTGCTGTCCATGGAGAATATTAAGAAATGGGAAGGAAATAAATCTTAATATTAAAATATGCAAGCTGTCATAACAAGGATTATGGGAGAAAAATAGGCAAAATTAAAATGTGATTCATATTTTTAAAAATTGAGCTAAAATTGTACATTGCACGTTTACAGAACTCAACAGAGTTACGGTAATATACCTCCTTCCTCCTGAAGAATTTCTTCCATTAGGGTTTTTTCTGGACAAGAAAGACATATACTTTTTGTGAGGACAGTAGAAACATACATTAAGCAAGAATGTTCATGGTTACACTGGGAAAAACAGGACATTTTTTTCTGTACAAGTAGGTTTTTTGAAAAAGCACAAATAGCTAAAGTTCCTATTGTCACCAATTTCCATCCATGGAAGAAAAAGGTAGTGGAAGCATCCACCATGAAGATAGTGTCTGAAATGCAACATTAGCAGAAATGTTGAACCTGTAAATAAGAAAATGTTTTCATGACAGCAAAAATAAATCACTCAGAAATCTCATGAAATATTTGCTCTGATAAATTGTTAGACTGAGTCTGAAATTGGAAGAGGTAACTCCTTTGTTGTAATGTTATGGAGATAAGATGTTTTCCTCAGTGCTGAAACTCTTGAAATGACTGGCAAAATTCAAAGAATGAAAATATAGGTCTCAAGTGACAAATTGTATGAAAAAAATGGCGGAAAATTTTCTATGAATGTATGAGATCACGAAACAGATTGACATTTTGAAGTAAATGAACTGAACAATATTAATTTTTCTGCCCAAGGCTTTTCCCCTGCTGGACTTAGGGGCCATGGACAACTGAGCTGAAATGAGCATGCTGAAGGACAGGTTTTTCTGCCTATCCACCAAGAAACTGCAGTGGGGGTCCAGTTTTTTCCTCCCTGTCCTACAGGGAGGACATCAGCTCCGGCCTGAAGAACTAGTGTCATCAGGATAAAGCCTTGTGGCTCTTGTGACATCATAAGTCCTTGGTTTTGTCCAGACATCCAAAGCAAAGCCATCTGGGCTGTGCTGGTCCAATTTGTGTATGACATGAAATGAGCCCAGCCATCAGCTAAGAACAGATTTTGATTGCTACTAGTCCTCACCATGTAAAAGGGTTTCTCCTCCCTTAAAAGTTCTCTGAGTCATTCCATTCTCCTGCTTTGTCTTTGGCCCTAGTTAGCAGTGGTGTATGTAAATTAGATTAACTCACCTTGCGGAGGTTGGCCCTCTCTGTAACATCTTCAGGCCCAGACCTGCATGAAATCACATTGGCTGTCCAATGGGTGCCACTGCCAGGGTTGAAAATTATCACAACTTGGTTACACACTTTCATCCATCACCTATTTATGATCTCTCATTTGCTTTCTGGTCCATGATTCCTGAGAGGTTTATTTGTCACGGAACTGCTGCTATCTGAGCTGTGGTCCGACCTGACAGAAAGACAGCACTGTTTCAAGGTTATTTTATGCACTAGACAAACATGGGTCAGAGAAGGGAAAAGAGCTTCTAATGATTATTCCCAAGGTTGACAAAGACCTTTTAAGTCTAAGTGGTCAGGTTTTTTATTTCAAAGGCAATCTCAGATCAATATTGCCTTGTGGGAATTTTTGGTGGAACAAACCTAAACATTTTGTGCTATGATTCATGCAAACCATTGGCATGTTCTTCGTTTGTGTCATCAGCTAGGTGAAGGTCATAAGTATCTCCCAGAAGGACACCATCATCACCGTTCGCTCATCTTCAGACTAGTGAATTAAGCAAACCCCCCGTGAAGGATAGTGTCCAAGTCCCCAGGAATCAGATCTGCTGGTGTGATCTTCCTCTACGCTCCTTCCTCGCAGCTCCAAGCTCTCAATGGCTGTAGTCAGTGTATTCATATTTCTACCACAAAGATGTTCACATGGTTGCACACTGCCTGGCCACCTGCCCACAGCTCTCTTAAGAATACAGAAACTAGGAAATTAAATCAGACCCAGCCCCTTCAGCCCCCGGTCCTGTCCCTAGTGTGTTTTACGCCGTGTTAGAGCTCCATGGAGAAATGGGCAACTACAGAATGAGATTCCTAGTACCCTCCCATTTTGTAACAGTGTTTTAATGGATTTTTTCAATAAGTAGTTCAGTTTGAAGCACTGGGCTCATCACGCATAGATGTATATATATCAGCTATGATAGTGTTCAATTTTAAAAAACCAATCAATTTATTTTGTCACTCAGCTATAATTTCAGCCCTATCCAGTGACAAGAGATTTCAGAGAGTAATTAAGAACTGTAAGAAAAAGGGCTGATGTTTGATTGTTCTGAACTTGCTGTTGGATAAGCACCTTGGCAGTCTTTAATTCTGTTGTGACAAACAGCATGTAATTTTCTCTTTTTTTTCCCCACAAACCACTCATAATTTCACAGATTTCCATTACAGTCATATGAAAGAGGAATAATTTCACTTCTGAAATTGAAAATCCTAGCCACAGCAGGTTCCCTCCACAAATGCTTTTCCAGACCTCCGATCCGCATCATACGCCCTTTATTCTTTGCAGTTCCGCCGCGTACTCTCTGAAATGAGATAACCGGGCCCCTGCAGCACTCAAGAAGCACGAGCTCCAAGGGCTGAGGCAGTGGCACACTGATTTCTGGTTCTCTTGCTGTTTCCCTGCTAAGAGCTCTTGCAGGCTGCTTGTCCCTTTGGCTGTTGCAGAGCATTGCACTGGTGTGTCCAGAGCGGGCTGTCTCAGAAACATCACTGGATTTGAGACACGTGGGCTTTGGGTTTCGAGACAGTGAAGAACTTTGTGCTTGTAGAGCTGCCCTTAAGCTTCCCGTGATTGCGAATTTCAACCACAAAGCATGAGGCCGGTATATGGGTGCAGAAACAGCTCTCCATTCTCAAGTTGAGATCAGAGCAGGCTTGCTAGTAGAGTCATAGGTGGAACACAGCTGTCACGATTAATCCCTGTGCACTACTGGGTAGCTCTGACCTCCTGGCTGGGACAGGAAGGTGCATGGGAGAAAAGGGTGCCAAAGATTTGAAGGAACAGTCCATTTATTTTTTTTATTTCAGTTTTGAGCATAAAGCAAGGGTGTTCTTACTTGCCTTAACAAGTAAATATATTTACTGGGAGAAATGTCTTCAGATTACAATAAGAATTAGTTTCTATGAAAACATTATTAATCTTATTTGTTCAGAGAGCTTTGGAAAGGTGATGGAGCCCATATCTTTGACCACATCAGCCGATTGTTAAAAAATTTAACCCTTCACCCCTGTAAAAAAGGAAAAGGTAATGTAAATATTGCTCAGTCTCATTTTCTGTATTCCCAGTGTTGCTATTTCTGTGTCACATAGACCCTCCACATATATTTCAAGTGCATTTGCTGAGAGGAACCCTTTGGCTCTGCCCTTTTTGTTATTTCAATGTTCAGGAATGAAATACACTGTTTATGTGACTCCAGGTTTTGCACTTGTTCATAGGCTGTGTATACGGTTCATAAGCTGGGTTTATAAAGTGGAATGACCTCAGCCACCTAGTTTTCAAGCCCCAAGTCCAGATGTTGACACAAATCCTTCAGTCTCAAGCACATTTATTTCTTTATGCTATTGATGGTTTTTACTTTAAATTTGTACTTTTTCCTTGCTACTTAGAAAAATGCATAATAAAAATTAAAGAAGCTCGGTATTCAGCCTTCTTGTCCACTGAGACTTTAGAACTCCCTTAGAGGTCACAATTTCTTTCTTCCTTGTTTATTTACTTTTCCAAAATATGCTTCTAAGAAGTTGTAGTTTCTCCTCACTACAGAAGACAGACAGAACGCTGTTAGTTCAAGATAACAGCCAGGTTCTGCCCTAATACAAAATGTGCAATACATTTGGAGGGGAATCTGCAAGCACCTGTGTTTCCTAGATGAAGTAAACAGAAGAGCCTAATGGAAGTAGCTTTTACGCTATGAAATATTTACAAAGTCCAAATTTCTTGATGTCCCAGCATTCCCTTCCTACCACCCCTTCCACCCTCCAACATCCCCTACCCTCCACCCAAGGAAATGTTGTTATCCTTGTTTTATATTAGAAATCAGAAATGCGTGACTTTCTAATCTGCCATTTTATCTGAACATCTAAAGCTTTCTCTTCTCCTATCATCTAGGAATAAAACATTCTTCACCTCCTTCTTATCACTTGCTTTCATCCAAATAAAGATTTTTTTAAATTAATTTTTATTTTTTTATTTTCCCCCTTGAGTAAAGAGGTGAACTTTTGGAATTTGTGGTTCCCCGTTTGTGAAACAGACCCAGACTACCTTGGAGGAATGTTTTAATAAAACGAATGATTTCAAGGTAGGAGGTCATGCTGGTAGGAGGTCTTGAGCTAGACCTTGGATATATGAACCTGCTTGGAAGCTGGGGGAGGAAAACAGCCTGCAAGGCAGAACATTTTGGAGAAGGCAGTAAAAGGTCAAACTCTGTGCACATGTCTGTGTTTGCCACAGGTGCAACAACTTTGTATATCACTGCCTTTATTTTCCCAGCTTTGGCCCCAACATTTGAGATGTGCTGTTAGTAGGTTGTAGGATTAACAAATAGACTCGAGGAGTAGATAAAGAAGGTAAAGAGTCACGAGAGATACTCTGAGTAGGGGGCAAGTGGAGGCAAAACCTGAGTGCTTGTACAGAGCCATGGCCATAACCATGAAAAGATGAAAATGAAGGTAAAGATTTTTTATTTACTTACTTCCTCTTGCTCTCAACACACACAGGAAATAACAAGGAGTGAGTGAGACTTCAGCAAGGAATAATATCCAAACTGCAGAACCAGTGGATAACAGTGTCAGACAAATGGCCTCTTCCAGGCAGATGAGACTGCCCAAGAGGAAAATTGAGATTTATACTACACAGATGAGAAATCTGGCATCACCTATGAATTTGGAGATATTAAATATTCCCTGGTTAATGACAGGGTCATTTGTGAGACATGTGCTTCCAGCTTGCTGGAATGATCAGTGAAAGAAACAGTTCTAAACCATAGTTAAATGCCTCAAAATAGTGAGGATCACAAAACTGCCCTAGGAAAAAATGGACACAAGGGCAGAACAGACAAAGCTGTCTGTCCTCCTTTGAACTGTCTGGAAAAAACCCCTACTATGGTTATGGGTGCAACCAGGTGAACGGAGCACTGCAGAACAGCTGGATTAGGTGGAGAAAAGCCACTAAGAGCTGGGTCACAAACCCATTCCGTGGCCAGTAAGGTGATCAAGGTGGCTGTTGAGACAGCTAAAGACAGAGCTGTTGTCACCAGGATCGCCCAAGGTGGCTGTTGAGACAGCTAAAGACAGAGCTGTTGTCACCAGGATCGCCCACTGCTTCTCCTGGACAAGAGAGCATGGGTGGAGCTCTGGGCAGTATCTAAACGATCCTCCTGGGAGGAGGGCCCTGTGGATCACAGCCTCTGAGAGCCCAAGATGTGGCTTAAGCTAGAGATGGTCTCGCTGCCCTGCTCCACAGAGTGCACCCATGAGTGCCAAGCTGCAGACAATTTGTTTTTGCAAGACAGTGATAAAGGACAGGCAAGTCTGCAGAAACAGGCATCATTCATCCTCCAGTGCCACCACAGAGTCTGGGTCTGCCTGTGGCAGGAAAAACTCTCAGGTAACCACAGCATCTGCCACTGGCTGAAGGCAGGTAAACTGAATATCGAAAAGAATGACTAAATAATAGGATTGTACCTATGGCGTAGGAGAAGCGTGCACCTCTTGTGGCGCAGTAATGGGCTCACTGAGATGGATGAGCCATTCAGCTGCCTACCAGTGCCGACACAGCTCCTGGCAAGTAAAGCTTGGCAGAAATGCACCTGGGCATCCGGCCAGCCAGAGAGGTGCTGCAGCACCAGCATCTTGGGGGTATTGCAGACAGAGCTGTGTGACAGAGGAAGTCAGTAGGAATGTGTATCTGCATTCTGCAACCTCAGCACAAAGGTCAGGAGGAGAACATTAGGGCAAAATTAGCCCGATGCTAATCCTCTGCATCTGATGTCTGTTGGTTTCTGAAGGACACTGATCGACAAGCCCCAACCAAAAGAAGAAATCTGACCATTTGTACAGACAGGCAGCTGTCTTCCCATCGGACAGCCCAGGGACAGGAATGGGGAGACCTTGGGGATCTCAGTCTCTATGGGACAACCAGAGCTCCAGCCTGCTGCCACAGAAGGACGACTGTGAACAAAGCAGAGCAAATTTCAGCAGCCCTGAGCATTTTGTAACACAGTCCCAGCATACTGTTGGGTAGAGCAAGACCAAGAGAAGAGTTTCTCTCCTCTATTTTCTTTAGGTGCATTAATCCAACTCAGAGGTTTTGAGCACTGTTAGTATCCCAGAGAGGTCCTGATGACGTATGTAATTACACTAAGCGACTACATGACTCTTTTTTTTTTCTTTTAGTACTACAGGTGGAAAATAAGGTACTGTCTTTAGAACGACTCCCAAGCCACACTTCTCTGAGGAAAATAAATAGTATTTAACACATGATGAAACCATATTAGAAATGTCCAGGCATCTAACAAAGTACTAAAAACTCCAGGTGCTGTAGAGAGTAGGGCAGCTCATGGTCACTTGTAGAAGGAATAGTGCCAAGGAAACTCCCCTTTGCTGCTTGGTAAGAGACCACCTGTGACCATGGCAATAGGCAGAGCAGTAGTCCCAGCGGACTGGCACCAGGAGATAAGCACTCAGGCACGCTAGTGAGTACCTCTGCCAGCCAGAATAGGATGCTCAGCTGACCATTGATCAGGTCAGGAAAATACTAGGCCCAAAACAGAACTGATTTGTTCCATTTTAAAGGCACTAACTACACGGCCATGTTAAATTGTTACTTCTCTTTCTAAAAAATGGGCTGTATGAAAGGCATTCAAGTAAGAACAGAGATCATGAAATGCAAGGTACATTTCTCAGACAGTAAGTTGTAATGCACTGCAGCAAAATTCATATAATTCAGTACCAGGGGAATCTGAGCACAAGACCTCGTCCCCTGGGTACCTACAAAACAAGTGAAAGGCAGGAATGACAGTAAAGAGCCAGGAGCAAAAACTGCATAGACAAGAGGGATGTCTACTTGGAAATACCACGCTCTTGCAGCAATCCTCCCAGGGACAAAACACTAGCTCAGCAAGAGACCAATGAGCAGCAAAATCTAGACCCCAGGGTAAGCTGGCAGACAGGCTGTCAGCAGCCACAGGCATCACAATGCTGGGATAGACCAGTGGCTTGCAGCAATAAAGGGAGCTGAGGGTAAAGCCACTGTGGAACAGAGGACAGTGCCTGGGTGGCAGACCAACCATGAGGCACGAGGCAATGCTGTGATCTGCAGAGACACATGGGTGCTGGTGGGTGTCTGCTGGCACTCAGGGCAGCAGTGGAGGTAAAACTGAAGACAGATCACCAGAAGGCAAGTGGAGAGCACGGCAGACATAGCAAGATTTCAGGAATTCACTGATTTGACACAGGAGTGCTGGGGAAATGGGTGTCCCAGGAAGCCAGAGGAGCCTGCATGACTGAAGCAGACGAAGAAGCTTGAAAAGCCTCATCAGTAGCAATAACACAAACAAGACAGGGAAGGCTGGACTGAAGGGGAGCACACTTGAAAGACAACAAGGCTTCAAGTGCTGCTGGACAGCAGCAGTAACAGTCAGAGCCCAGCTCAGGCTGTGCAGGGGTAACTCCTCGCTCAGCAATAGCTGCCAACATGGCAACAATAAACAGCTAAGAGGAGAGATTAACGACCTTCAAAGGTCTTGGAGGAGTAAGTGTGGCTGTGGAGAGCGGCTTGGAGGGGGCACCAGGAACTGCATCTGCACTTGCTCGGCTTGAATGGCTGCGGCGTCTCAGGTTTTACAAGTGTGGAGTCCTTTCATGTTGTTGTCCAGTGCCCAGAACATGAAACACTTGAGGTGAAATCCTGCCCCCACTGAAGTTAATGGGAATTTTGCCTTGAGTCTGGTTTCTCTCTGCTCACACTCTGTAGTGTAAGGAAAGACAGGTCTCGCCTCAAGAGAGAGGGAGGGGGGAGAAAGGAGGCAAAGGAAAGCATTAGTGCAACTTTGCTGTTGAGTGTGTGCAGAGAGGACAGGGCTGCTGTCCCTTCCTGCTGGGGACTGAGGCAGGCCCAGGGCTTGCTGAGCTGAACAGAAATGGGGAGCAGGGCTGAGAAGGCAGGAAAACTCTCAGCACAGAGGGAAGTAGATGATGGGGAGAGCTGACAGCAGAACAAAAGCACAAACTGAATTGAAAGATGCAGCAAGGAACAATCAAATAGCAAGGGGGGACCACTCCCACAGGGCAGGAGGGCAGGCGGGACAGGTCACCGAAAACACACCTTGGCAGTACCAGCAAACTCATAACAGAGTTGAGGAAAGCACAGGGACAGATTTTTACTCATAATGCTTTGTTGCTGTCTTAGTTTTACTGCATTGGCAAGGCAAAACGCACTCCTGCTGTACTGCTGGAGTGGGTAACTTCAGGGCTTAGAAAAAGGAGAAATGGGTAGGCTTATTTCTTCATGGGCATCACGGGAAGAAGGCAACAGCATTACTGTATGACACCTCAGCAGGATACCTGAGTCCTGTGGGTTAGTAAAAAGCAAGTGGTAGAAGCAAAGAGATAGGAAGATCCCACACAAAGGGTATTTCAGTATCTGGAAGTTGTATAAGAACCCGCTAGAGTAAAACTAGCAGCTGCGTGTGTCTGAGGAGTGCCAATTTCTTTGACTCAAGCAAGCAGATTTCATTATATCTTTGGAAGAGCCACTGTGGAAGACACAATGAAAGACCTTGCAGAAGAGGTCCTTTCCTTTAGCTGAAAGCTAGAATTGTGATACGTACAATTCCTGATTGTCTCAATGCTGAAAGTGCCACAAAATAGTCAGAGAGAAAGGAAATTTCCACAGTAGAGCTGCCAGTGACAGATGACAGCAATGCTGAGAAAGGTAAAAAAAGAGCCAGAGCGAGAGAAGTCTGTGGGCAGACCTGTTTAGTGCTTTTCCCTTTTCCTTTGGCTGGAATGTTTTCTGATGGGAAATGCTCATTTGACTGAATATTGAACGTATGAACATTCCTCTTTGTCGTTTCCTTCAAGAACATGTCTGAAGCCCGGTGACTCTTGCCTAGAAACCTCTTGTCACTCCCTGGCCAAAATGGGCACGAATTTCCCAGGAGGCTGTGATGACCAAGTCCAGAGGCTTTGCCCTGCCGGACCTGGCAGCTGTGCCGGGGTCCCTGTCCCACCACCCACAGCATCAACACTGGGGCAAGGGGCTGGGCCACCACGAGCTCTGGGCAGAGGTAGAGGGCGGGCACTGAGGAAACCTTTCAGTTTGCACTATCCTCATTCTTATGGAAAGTAATTTCTGAGAAAAAGTATGGTTTCAGTGCTCCTTCCTCTTGGACATAAGGGCAACTCTTCTCAGTGCAGACACAGCTCCCAGCACCTCATGGCCACTGAGCTTTGTGAGTCGAGCTGGCAGCCTGAACCCTGCCTGTCTCCTCACAGCCTCAGCTCATCCCTCTGCACCACCGCAAAGAGTTGTTCCCAGATCATTGTGCTGTTGTGAGACTTAATTACCAAGTGTTTGTGAAGAACCTCATTCATTACAGGAGCTTAAGCTATATAAGTGCATATTACCATTTAGGATACTTCAAGATGAAAGGCACTTAAGTGCTCGACAAGCTGAGAAAGCAAATGTATACAGGAATCACTTCGCCTCTGAAACGAAGCATCTGGGCTGAGATGTGACAACTGTTTTGGGCAGCAGCGTGAGGTGAGAACAGCAAACCTCTCAAGCTCAGCTAAGTATCCCAAGGCAGCAGCAATGCTGCTGCTCAGGGCTCTGGCTGGGGGCTGCCAGAGGGATCCCAGCACTGGGGTTGGTGTCTCTGCACTGGAAGTCTGAGCCAAGGAGCGGGCAGGGGCCAGCCAGGCGCTGCTGGGCCACTGGGCCCCTGCCAAAGGATCGCACATCTCAAAGGATGCTGACAGCAGGTTTGCAGCTGGGAGCTTCCCGTTGTCGTTCTTTCCCCCCTGAGAAGAGGAGGAGGGAGGAGGACAGGGATGGGAGAGCTCACATGCCATGTGTCTGAGCCAGAGCAGGTCAGCTAGAAGGTGCAGTGCAAGTTCAGGGCAGGAAAGATTCATCGAGCCACCCTTTTTATGGCTATTTTACATGCATAACTTTGAGCTGAAATAAATACCAGCAGATGATTTAAGTCCCTTCCAACAGGCCCTGTAGCCTTTCAGAGGTATTAGCATTGTGCCTCCAATAAGGAGTGCTCTGTTTTGGCGTGATAAATCCGTGCTATACCACACCTCCCACGTACACAAGTACTCGATTTCTGCAGCAAGTGGAGATAGCAACGAAGAGACCTGGAAGGAAACCAGAAAATAGATTACCGGGGACTAGAGACCATTTAAAACACATGCTGAAGTGACACTGAAGCTTTTTAGAGAGTCTTCACGAACTACATGCATAGGCTTGCTTTGCCCAGGCTAGGAGTCTTGAAAAATATGCATTCCACGGCATTTTTGCCAAGGTCCTAAACAGCACAGGATTAGTATTACTAAATTTCTTTTTCTCTTTGGTTCAGTTTCTTAAACTGTGTATGACATCATGATACCAAAGCACTGAGTGAAAAATATACTGGACTATATTTTGAAGTCTTGTTAGGGAAAAAAAATCTGAGGGAAGACTTTCTATCTTGCTGAGCCCTAAAGTATGTGCAGCAGTACCAAAAGGATTCCACTCATCAGGCTTGTGTATTGTTTCTTAAGATATCAGGCAAACTGTTCCGTATTTGCCACCTAATATTCATGTGGGTCTTGATGTCAGTGCTCCAATATATGTTTTAATTCTGAAGTCGTCTATTTTTCTCTCACTAATTGCAGCCTCTGAGATCTTAGGATTTGCATTGTCCACCTGTCCACGACTGCTCATTTTATGTTCTGCAATCCTCTCTCCTCCTATCAACCTCTTGGCCTGAATCACGTGATTATTCAAACTTCTACGAACATGTGTGGTCAAATACAAAACATTTCGCTGGCCATTTTAACTTGGCTATAATGTATTTTGGGCTGCGTACCTATTCTAGTTTTTTCACTAACTCTTTGATCTCACAATAAGAGCAGATGTTGTATGGCACAACTCCTGCTGAGCTGAGTCCAGGGCTGAGGACAGGGAGAGCACAGGGATCACACCCCACACACAGGACAGCCAGGAGTGTCCTCACAGCTCCTGCCATGCACTCGAAGGCTTTGGTGTCTGGCTGTCATGACCCCCACTTTTATCATCTCTGTGGCATCCCCTGCTGCCTCTGACATCTCTCACCAGCCATGGCTGTTATCTTCCTCTGTAGCTGAGGCACAGAGGGGCTCTGGTTCTGCTCTGTGCATGCAGGGGCCGGGGCTGTTGGTTATCTACAGGACCATGCATGAGCAAGGCAGTGCAGACCTTGCAGCTCCCCAGCCAAACAGCCTAAGACAACAGTTAACATTTCATGGCATCTGTAGTCTATTACATCCACCTGTCTTGAAACTCCCTCAACTGCGAGTCTGGAGAGTCTTAAAACTTCCTGACTTCCTGTTCTGCTGGACATCTCCACTGCAGGTGAATCCCCAGAGAGGCACTTTACACTCTGCACCTCTAAAATGGAAACTGTTTTTACTGATATTGTTGCATTTAGGACTAAAAGTGTTGGCTTATACTGATAAAGGCACACTGAGCTGATAATGACACACTGACGTGAGAGTATATATATAAGTAAGAAATCAATATTACTGAATGCCACCTCTATGTGAAAAAATTTCTGCATTACGTGCAGAAAAGATAAATCAACCTTGTGTTGTATAAAATCAAACTATTATTTTACAATGAAAGAGCATAGCATAACACAAGGAAACAAAGTACTTCTAGTTTGTGCTAGCATATTGATGTACCTTTTGTATTTTATTAACATTTTCTTATGAAAAATCAGTGATTTAGAGAATTTATAGTAGAAAAGATCCTGTGATGCAACCAGTACCTCCAGCTCCCTGGAGCAGAACTGTAGCACTTTTCCAGGAATGCCCTGCATGGGAAGGGACTTATTCTGAAGAAGATTGAGCTCCCTCCAGCACCATTGATATCCAGCTTAATTCAGCTTAATGCAGCTTAATTCAGCAGGATTCTCAGATAAAGTTAAATTTCAGCAATGTAGGATTTCTTATAGCCCAAGTCTGAGGCTTTTGAGAACTTCAGCATCATGTAGAACAGTTCCTGAACACATTCAAGGCAGAGTGGAGGAAATAAGATGCTCACCTCTAACATGTAGATATTGGCAAGCAGGTGTCTGTGAGCAAAGAATAAAGTGAAGAAAGAAAGGATCACAGAAAATGCAAAATCCAGGCAATTATCTTGCCTGGGTGAAGGCAAATTCACAAATGGTGTGTGATAGAGTACTGAACCCCTAAAGCTTCGTAAAGTCCTGGAAGTCTGAAAGTATACAAGCTGAAGGCACAGGCTGACTGTACTCTCACCAGCACTGCTGAAGCTGGAAGATATCTAGCTGAGCCTTTAAATGTTGACTGCTCTGAATGAAGATATGAGAAACACTCTTTATCTAACACGGAGCTTGATCTGGTGTGCCAGCTTCAAAAGAACAGCTGCTGCAAGTGCGTTTCCCAGGGGTTGATTAAACATTGGAAGGAAATTTCCAGAGTCAGAATTTACATTGTGAAGAAGTGACTTTAAAAATAAAACACAGCCTAAAGTTTAACAGAATGTTTCTATACCAGCTGCTCTTGGAAACTGTTGCTTAAATGCAGTAAATATTTCTTAATAATATGCTGTGCTGTTGCATAAAACAAGGAGGGTTATATTGAGCAGGCAGAAAGTCAAAATGAAGTACTCTCTTTACCCAGCTTCACTGATACACAGGAGGGAAACAACCACCAAAAATTGCTAATGAGTGAATGAAATGTTACAAGTTTTTCTTTGGAGGTGACGAAAGGAATGTTATTCCCTGCTCGCCATAGGGATAGGACTGAGGGAGGATGAAGAAAGGAGGTGGAATTTGTAAAAACATTCTGCATCCCTCAGAGAAACCAAAGAAACACAGAAGTGGCAATAGGGCTAGGTCTGCAAGGGAGAGCAGGAATGGAGAATCCTGCTGTACTAAGGCTACTCTCCTTGCCAGAACTGAGTGGTAGCACAAATTCTCACACAAGTCACCAAATCTTGCATGCTTCTGTGTTTCCTTCAACCCACCTTCATTTCCTTTATTTTACATGGATTTAAATGTGTGCGTCTTACATGTCGAGCAGCTGAAAGATGGTACAAGCCAAAGCGGCATGTAAATCACAGCAATTCATTTTCTTTGTGTCAGGTGAGCCCAAGAAGTAAAGAGGAGACTAATCTAATTTAATGGGAAGTCTAATTTAATTTAATGGGGTCTAAGCTACATTGCTGTCATACAGACACAGCCTAATCGTGCCCAAAGTTTCTCCAGTCAGTGCTGGTAGAAGCACTCCTTGGGCATCTCTCGTCAGTTTGAACAAGGCTGATAAGTCTTGAAAGAAATGGAAAGGGACGCTTTTCCTAAAAAACCCATATTTTTAACCTTTAGTGCAAAAATCTGCTCCAGTGTTTTGCATTAGAAAATCTGTGGCAATATTCAGTAGAAACAGGAGCTAGAAACCAGCTTCCCTTTAACCTGAATGAGA
This sequence comes from Cnemophilus loriae, assembly GCA_013397755.1. Taxonomy (NCBI): domain Eukaryota; kingdom Metazoa; phylum Chordata; class Aves; order Passeriformes; family Corvidae; genus Cnemophilus; species Cnemophilus loriae. The sequence continues at coordinate 557,573 of VZTF01002405.1, forward strand.
CCCTTTCCTAATAGATTAATAGAGAAGTTTGCCTTTCTACCCCAGGGTCAAAGCTGGTCAACTAATTTATAGAGTGACTCCAGGAAAGCAGATCTTCTTATGTGTCTTACACACACAGAGATTTGGGGAAAAAAAACCCAGCCGAAACCAAACAAAAGAACCCCAAAAATGGAAAAGAAAGGGAAGACATTTGTCAGGCTGTGCTTCAGGGCAGGCCATTTTCTGTGCTCTGAGCATGTGGAGGGTTCAGTCATGGCAGAGGACAGTCAGAGCTCCTGATGGCAGGTCCTGGCAGGGCTTGTTCTTCCCTTCCCAGAAAGGAGGAGAGGCTTTTCCAGGGACATTCTCCAGGCAGGGCAAACCATGCCTACTTGATGGAAAGCAGTGGATGCTGTGTTTCCGTTTGAAGCAGCTCCACTTGCCACCTGCCATGCACCCTCAGAGCACCAGGGCCCTGACCCCACCCTGAAGAGCCCTCCAGCAGGAACCCTCCACTGCAGGCAGCCGGTGTGGGCCACCTGGGCAAGGTGGAAGTACTGCAGCAGCTGCTCCCGAAGCAGGCAGCAAATTTTAATTGTCCAGAGTCCGTCAGCAAATTCCTTTCCATGCTACGCAGGAAACAGGCAAAAGGAAAGGGTTTGCAAAGCCCAGTTTGTAGTTTAGTGGGTTCATCCTTGTTTGCGCAGGTGAGAAAACGCATGAGGTTTTCTGTGCAGCTGGGAGAAGCTCAGTCTTGTCATTTGGAAAGCCACACTGGGGCGTTTCCCAATGTTTCTTAAAATTTATACAGCAAATAAAGCCATTATGGTGATGTAAAGGGTCACAGTCACAGTATAAAGCACTCCTTCAGGCAAACTTTGGGAATTTTCATGTGTTTGTGGGAAGAACTTTAGGGCACATCTAAAGGCCCTCATAAATCAAGTCTATTCCTTTGGTTTTATGACAAAACGAAGTCTACATCTGCAGTTGAAGTGCACTAGGAATATTTACCACACAGAAGATGACCTTGCAACACAGATGATGGGGTTCAAATACTGCAAACCTTCCGAAGATTAATAAGGAGCTTTGCACTATATTTTTTCCAGCTTATTTTGGGTGTGAATAAAAAGTAACTTCATTAAAGTCAGTGAATTACAACAATTACTAGTATGGGAGAAGAATGGACTCTCTGGATAGACTCCAAGGTTTCATCACACCAGTTCATGGCCTGTTTTCTCACTATGATCCCCTTTCTTGTTATTTTGTCAAGTCAGGCTGAAAGAGATTAAATCCCATCTCCAATAACTGTTCAATAGTTTAAGATCTATAAAATATTTATGCACTCAGCAGCTTGCTTCTGCATAATAACTTTCAAAGATTGATAATGTTCCATCTCGGAGGCTTTTGACCGATGGCGTTAACTTCTGACATGCACTTATTTACTGCCCCTAATGCTCTCCTTCTCTTTGGCTGCCTCTAGCCAGGCAGAGCTTGTGCCATCGTTGCACTGCAAGGAGTGTGCAAAGCAGGGTGAGGCACGGGTCAGGAGAGATGTGCATCCCAAGGGAGCCTTTTCTGCTGCTGTCACTAGGGTCCCTAATAAGCTGGAATCCTGGGACTGGCCTAACCTGGGACACTGTGGATGCGGGGTGTGCTCCCAGGAGGATGGTGATCTACCTGCTACTGGAGATGGCCAGGGCTGGGAAAGGAAGCATGAGATTTTCTTTTCATCAGACAAGCCTCTGGCCCCCGGGGTTTCACGGCCCACCCGGGTCTCCTTTCACATTTGGGAACAAGTCAGCATCACATTCGGATAAAAAACATGGTCAGGAAAAGAAGAGAACCCCTATTTTAAGGGAAACAAAGCAACAATGGGCTCAGCGAGTCATTTGTGGTCTGCTTGGCAGGACCCAGATCGCTTTTCTTCCCTGGCTCTGCGCAGCGATAGAAGCAGAGCTGCAGCACTTAAGGCCTTGGCACTGTCATCTCGGTCGGGATCTGGAGTTATTCCAGGAGGCCCAAGGAACCTACACCTCGGGCCAAAAACTGGGAATACACAGGGCTGTTCTGGATGATTTAAGGTAGATAGCAACAATTTGAAAACGCCTATTGCCTGGCTACTCCTTCAGCCCGTGAAAATGTTTGTGGAGGGTTCCAAGGTTTCAGCTGTTGCAACAATGCGGTTACTTCTCTTTAGGAGCCTGTTTCTTCCCAGGAAAATTTCCACCTGCAAAAAGCTCAAAGGAAAAAGTCAGTAAATTCAAAGGAAAATCTGCAGAGGTGTTTGAACCTCTCAGTTAAGAAAGAGCACGAAAGCTTCTCACTTTTTTTTCATTTCTTCTGAGAAATACATTGTATTGGCTATTTCCCAATTATTTCATGTTGGGATAATAACAAGATCAATAAAGGATAGAAATATTCTCAACACAGGAACAGAGCATATAAAGCTCAGCTATGTCCTTGAACTCACACATTATCATCTATCATTTGCCATGGTGACCTCACAGCCGTGACAAGATTGTCTGGATGACGTTCAAGCAAGTTATTTAACCTCAGGTGGCTGCTAGCAAAACTGCTGTGCTTATGGTATTTGCCCATTCTGATGACACAGTCTTGGGTTGCTTATTCCCAGAAAATTATGAATCATCGTGGGTCACTTTACTCTCTGCAGATTCACTTCTAGAAGAGGCTATTAGTTTTTTAACATTTGGGGTGTTAAGCAGCATCCTCCTTGTGCGTTCTACGGGAAAGCAACCACACCAACAGATGTATTCCTCAAGAAGTAAGTAAATTCACCCATCTGAACAAAATTTTCCCATAAAAATTTGATGCTGCTGCTGCTCTAATTTCCAAATAATCATCAGCATTTGGAAGACTACAGGAAAATATTCAGGATTAAGGGAATCGTTGCTTTACATGTGAAACAGAAACTCTGAAAGCCGCTTGTAAATCAGAGTCATAGTGTTTTGTATCCACCCCTTTCCTGTATGTATGGGAAAAGGAATACAGGTATGCCAAGATATTTCCCTGCTCTATTCTGACACATTCTGCTGATGCTGATTCTGAAAAACTCAGATCTGATGTCTGTAACATAAATACGTTGGTCTTAAACAAAACTCTTAAGAAAATACATTATGGAGAAACGCGTTGGTATTCCTTGAATGAAAACGAAGGAAGTACAAGGGCAGTTTAAAACCACACCACGCCCATGCAATGTTGATGTTTGAAGATGGAAACAGAGATGTAATGGAAGCAAGACAGGGTGCAAAGAGGAGACACAGGATGTGGTGGGAACCGTGGCATAAAGGCTGCAGTGCTGTCATGCTCACAGTGAAGGCCTTGATGTCTGGATCTTCCTGCTTACCCACAACATTTACCATTGGCTCTTCTGGCTGCAGTCACACATTCCAGGTAAATCCTGGATTGTCAGACCCCTGCAAATAGTACACTGGAGGCTCTAACTGTGAGGTAAAACTGTTCTTCAGATAGAAAATATGGCATTATACCAATGGAATTGCCTAGAAGGGGAAGGGCTAAGTGCGATGGCTGGTAGCACTAACACTGCTGCTCTCAATGTGCAGAAATCCACCAAGCCGGTACTAGGAGGAGATCTACGTGTCAGCCCAAACGGCTTTGGGGATGTGAGTTATCTGGCACGTTTTCAGTCACAGAGTGAGAGTTCCCTAGAGAGACTGCCAGTCTCTTACTGCAAGCTCCACGTCCATCTTCTTCCACCGTAGTGCTCATGGTCACTGCTCGGCAAGTCAGAAGCTCTTTCTGACTGTTTTCAGTCCAACATTTTTATAGTTCTGGGCAATTTCTACACTCTCAGTTATGGTAATTTATGTTGTAATTTTCTTGACATTCACTATAAATGTGTGTATACAAGAGAGAAATGGAAAGGGAACAGGGAATATTTATTTTCTGGCAGCACTGTTATACCACTCCCCTTAAAAAGGGGAAAATGCATGATGTTTATAAGTTCTGGCTGTTGGAAAAATCCTATTTTATGTACCACGTAAAAAAAAAAATCTGGATTTATATTATTTCAATACTAATATTCCTGCTAAATTCAAAGGTGCAGGCTCATGCCTGTGGACAGATGAAAAGAAAAACAGTGTTCAGAATAACACTTTAATATGTATTGGAAAAATAACAGTCTTTAGAGAATTGCTTCAATAATTTCAGGATTAGCATTTGGACAAGATGCTGATGTTCAGAAAATCCTTCTTTAGAACAACGAGACTGTGTGTTGGTGGGGAATGTGCTCCACTCCTACAGGGACGAGGCAAACATATGTTCATCCAGAGCAATGACTGTACCACTTCAGAGAGCTTTGCTTCGAGAGACTCTCACGACTCTCACTGAATTGGGCTTTTCAAATCCTACCAGACTCTTCTCTCAGCTTTAATTTCAGCCACAGCTTCTATAAGGATTTCATTAAATATTTGAAGATACAGCAAACTTCAGCAGACAGCTGTTTCCTGGAGAGCTGCACAGTAGCAATGCTTCACTGCAGAAAGTCTCCTGGAAAGACGGCAATGGAGAAGAGTAACACCACCTCTGTATGTGACCTTCCCACTGGAGAGAGTGTTTCCTGAAGCTAAGATGAGATACATGCTCGTGCACAGAGGCTACTGATCCTGAACACCAACCAGACACTTACTGCATTAAGAGGGACATGTAACTGCAACTAAAGAGCATAGCTCTGGTTTAAATGATCTGTGAAAGCAGGTAGAGGAGCTGAGTTCAGTTCCTACAACACAGATGAAACACTGGTGGATGTGAAAGGCTATGGGGGTCAGTGACGCATTATGGTGTCATTCAGAAAAAGCCATTTTAGTGGATCCAAATTAGGCAATACTTTAAAATAAGATGATTGGGACGAGGAACAGGATGCAGAATGAGTTAGATCTAGCCTGCTTGCAGCCTAGAGAGAGCAAAGTCTTGGCTTCTGAGGGATATATCTAAACCAAGGCAATAGGAAAGAGCAGAGGTGCCATTAGAGCTGGGTCAGAGCTTCCTGTCACCAGTCTCTGCCTAGGCATGGCCCAGAGGTGAGAGCCTTCTCCAGAGGCTCAGCACCCACCTGTGCAGTGCATGAGAACCAGGTGGCCATGTTGCCCCTTGACACCTGGTTTTGCCAGGTTTTTAGTGAGGGGAGGACCATCCAAGAATGAGAAATCTGATTTCACATGCCATCATTGCCTGAAGGGGTTCTGACCCTCATCTCCTGTTTTCAAGTGTTCCCAGTTGGCAAACTTAGTGAGACAGGGAGTATCAGGGCGGTTGTGGAGTAGAAGAGCATTACAGTAGCCATACTCCTTTGTGGATTTACCCATCACTCACAAGGCATCAGATCCTTGGTTTGTGGAGGGCTGTTGAAAATATTTTTCTCTCAAACCTATCAGAAGTTATCAGAATTATTCTTTTAACTGTATGGGTTTGAACAACATGGGAATATGGCCTCATGGCAGTGAGAGATTGTTCCCTGCAGGATCCATTCTGGAACTAATGCAATTTTCCTGCATGTTTGAATGAGACGCTATTAATATGTATCAAATGTTCACTTAGCAATAATTGTATCTACTTCATTACTAATGACAGTAATGTTGCCATTTAGAAATTTTATTAAAAATTTGGAGCTGAGAGGGTAATCCCAGTTTAAACACTGCATTCCTACTTAACAACTCATATCAGAAACAGCCTCTCTAGTGATTCTTGAATGCAGTGGAGAAAGCTGGATGCTCGCAAATCATTCGAAACCATTTGAAAAGCCATGCAAGCTGCTTTAATGATTGATCCATTCAGCAATTACAAGAGCTAGAGTAAAGGTGAAAATCTTTTTGTAATCCTCTGCACTGCCTTTGCTGCTCCACAGAGCTCCACCTGAGTCACAGGACAAAGGGCTCTTCCTACCTCTCACATTTAGCTACAGGACCTGTTGAAAGCCTAAACCCACGCAGGGGTGAGGCCTGGATGCATTCTTTGTCTGCTGTGGTTTCCAAAGAACGGAATAGGTAAAAGAAAACCGGATGACAGATCATGAATGCACCAAGGAGCAGACCAGCCTCGTCTGGAGGTAGCTGGCCAAGCCTCCAGCTGCTGAGCTCTTCAGGTGTGGGTCCAACCCTAGAAGTGAGAGACCAAATTTTTAGTCTGCTAACCGTCGTACTTTTACAGATCTACGAGGTCGAGTGTGTCTCACAGGTGTCACAAGAAGTAAAACACCTCAAACCCTGACAGAATACTCATTGGAAATTAAGATACCATCTCTTATCTGGTTCTTTTTTGATAGTTTTGCTGCGGGGATCATTGGCCAAAGCAGTGGGAAGGTGCTGCCCAGTGTCTGCGTGGCCCTTCCCACCTAGGATGACCAGTTCCACCTCACATTTTGTGACCCTCCACCTTCAAATAGCATCTACACTCCTGCTAGTAATAGCCTACCTCTATCCGATAGAGCCTCACAAGGTGCTCTGAAATTTTAACTAACATCTCACATGCCTATTAATCTCTTGACAAATCAAATAAATTAATGGTGAAATGAAATCTTGTGCCGTAAGTGGATGGGCCTTGTAAGGCTTAACTCAGCAAAAATACATTGAGATGTCACTCAGGCAGGCACCGCCAGGATAAGAGGGGACTTTCTAATAGGATTTTTCTCCCTCTTCAGAGTTTTCTCCAACACTGGAGTAAGCATTTTATTGGTCTTGCTGACTCACACCTTTAATTAGGAAAGAGCAATGTTTTCTGTTCTCTGAATAATATGCTTAAATAAAATGTTACAAGTACTCAAATGTATTAAAATATTTAAGAAAATATTCCATAATTTAATGTCATATATATTTCTTGGCAGCAGTGAACTCCAAGAGCCTGAAGCTGTAATTGAACAATAAATTTAAGCCGTGATTTCAGCCCATGTATTATAAATGTGTTTGGGATCTTTACCACGCTCCTTGCTCATACCATGTCATCAGAATTCCTGTTTTTCAGACAAACTCTTTCTGTGCATTTTTTATAGACGAGTCCTGGTATTGCAGCAGTAATGACTGCAAAGTCATATTTGACTGTAATTTTGAGGTCTTAACATGTGTAAATTGGATAGACCTACGACACCCTTTCCTTCAGAGCTGAAAAATAGCCACTAAATTTATTTTTCTGATCTGAGAGATTTTTGGGTAGGTTATTTTCCGGCTTTTTATAAGTTCCTTAATAGCTTATTCACAAGCAGAACTGGCCATCTGCACACCTTGCTAGAACTTGATATTTAGAATATTTACTATTTCAAACCTTCAGACATCTTTATCCATTGCTTATAGAGTCAGATTTAATCATTACAGACGCTCTGTAAAAATTATTGAAAATACTATTCAGTAGCTATTCAGCAAGCTAAATGAAGGCTCCTTTTCCTCTATTGTGTGAGAACACCCAAATTCTGGGTCTGTGCTGGGTCTATAGCCAAGTTAATCCAAACTGCCTCCATTCAGTTTATGCAAAGTACCTCTAGCACAGGGAAATGCATTGGTGAATTTGCAAGCATTTATGCTTAGATCTGAATTCAAGCACTTGCCTCTGTGGTGGCAGAGCAATATAGCAAGAGAACAAATTTAGAGTTGGCTTCTGCTTTCTTTTTTTGGCTGGTGTCTCTCCTTGAGGCTTCACAGGGCCTCAAGAGAAACTGCTCTGCAAAAAATCATCGGTGCCCATGCCCTCCATGGCATATGAAAACTGACCAAGAAAAGGTGCCAAGCAATGAAGGTTGCCATGTCCACATTAGGGGAAAAAATAGCTCCTGCTATGTCTTACTGAGGGATTTGGGAGTGCTCTCCTCCAAAACCAGTCCCTTGAGGTTGACCATCTGTTGTTTCTGAACCTGCTCCAAAGCCCCTGTTCCTGATCGGGACTGTCGAGAAACTTGTGGTAAGACAGACCTTGCAGCCTGGACACCCTCAGTCTCCTGTGCCCCCAGGATGCCTGGTGCTCAGCCAGAGAATGTGTCAGGCTGCCCTACCTCGGGGGTCAGGAGCCAGTGGCCAGCACAGGGAGCTCCAGTGGCTGTCCCACACATGCCTGTGCGTGAGGCTGTCATTCACAGGAGGATTTTATGAAGATGATGCTGATGGGGCACCCGTTCACCCTGGAGCAGCATGTAAAATGTCACCTCTTCTTGCTTTGCCCATACAATTTTGTTCCATAATTTAAAGATGTTTTGGAGACTCCTTACCACTCCAATCAATGAGAGTTAGATAATGCTTGTGTTATGCTGGCATGGCTGAGCAAATTCCATAGCTGGAAGCTAGGACTGGTTCTGCATGAACATCTTTTGTTCCCAAGAGCATGAGCTCATTTTTGGTACTGTAGGATTTTGTCCCTTCCCTTTACTCTAGCCTTGAGGGCCATATAATTCTTCTTTTGTATGGTATTCTGCTATTCCTCTGTATTCATGATGTTCCTTAACATTAAGTCACCAGTTAATTCATCTGCACAGTTCTAATGGCTTTGACAAGGTCATTATCAAAATATTAAGACTTTGGAGTCTCTCCTAGTAACCTCCCTCCAGCCCCATTTTTCTTGCAGGATTACTCACTGTCTCCTTTTCCTCCACACTCCTATCTCTAAGCCAGCTTCTTACTCACCTTTCACTTTCCCAACTGACCCCAGCTTTTCCAGTTTAAAGAAAGGATTTCCATATGAGCTATAGTAAAATATCCTACTAAAGCCCAGACACTTTGTATGGAATATTTTCTTTATGAGATAAATTTAATTTTCTATCTAAGGCAATCTGGCAGAAAGCTACCTTAAAATCACTCCTGTTGCATTTTATTACTTTTCTTTAATTACAGTTTTCTTCTGAATCTGTTTTAAACCATGATTACTGCTGAGACAGACTAATGAGTCTAGAATTAATCTGAGTACTTTGTTTTCCTTCTGAAGCACCCGTCTTGCCATTTTTTGTGCCAGTACTTTTCAGAACGCAGGGATGAGATCATACCGTTTCTCCGAACTAAGTGTATTCAACTCCTTGAGTTTCGTTTCCACCGTGACTTCCAGCTCTTTTTACCATCATCTGTCTTTTCCTCTCATGATTAAACTCATCACCCCTGTGGGAAACTGAGGCACAGTCTGGATCCATAGTGTTTCATCTCTATTTCCTTGTGTTTTACGCTGCCGAAGAGCTCCTGCTCTTTTGCCTCAAGCTTTGCAAGATCAATTTCAGTTTTCTTTCAGCAGTACTAAGAATACCTCTGCTCCTCTCTTTTTTGCATATTGGTCCTTCTTCCAATTTTTGTACAGATTTATTCTGTTTCTTACATCTCTCTGTCTAGCCTAGTCTGGAAATCTAGAAATCTGTCTTCTTGCATTTTGTCCTGTTTGGGATATAGATTTCTGATCCAATTTTTGACACGTTTGTCCTGAATGTATTTTCTTCACCTGCATGTTCAGGACTCAGCCTTAAATCCCAGCTCACTGGAATTCTGGAGGACATGGGATGCAGCAGTAGCAGATAGTGGTGTGTGTTTCAGCTCTGCTGAGTACCCAGATTTCTCTGCTGAGGTTTCAAGCTGCAGCTGGAGGATTGTGGGCTGTGGCTGGAGAAGGAGGCAATTGCTGCAGGTGGATGCTGGAGGAAAGCCTATACTGTGATCCTGTAATGCTCCTGGGTACAGACACACTATCCCAGTCAGTCCTCTGCTTTGAAATTAAGGTAGAAGCTCTAGCCAAAGACTTTGTCAGCCATTGGTGCTCTGTATGTGGACATGACAGAAAGGACAACTGGGCACAAGGTTCACCTTACTATAGGATGGGCACGAGACACAAAATATCCATGAACCAGGTTTTTAACCTACACCATCTGTGACGACTGTTGCAGATAATCATCTCAAGCTTCCCGACAGGGAAAACAGCAGGAGCTCATGATGAACCAGCGCTCCAGAGGCTGCAGACCAAAGCTCAGCAGTGGCCAAGGTGCAACCAGTGTAGCACTGGGTGAAGAGGAAAATAATGGACGGGTGCCGTTCATAAAGATATAAAGATAATCTGAGACTTTTTTACTGCTAATCTGAATGTCCCAAGGCCCGTGGCAGGGGCAGAACGCTGGAGGGATTATAAATACATTCTCAAGTAATCATTGCTCCTGTTTTGGGAAAGGGAGTGGAGGTGATAAAGGCGCAGTTTTGACTACTAAATAACTCCCCTACTGAAGGGAGTCCCGGGGAACACTGAAGGAAGGTTTCCTCCAGTAAAACGGCAGGAAGTATCCCAGTAGAGTGGTGAATCCTATCCTTTCCTGGATTTCTGTTTCAGCATTTGAGCCATTTATGCCACAGCCGAGGGCTGGAATGACTGCAGCTCAGGGGTTTTGGTCTGCTTGGGTGTCAAACACAGGAGGCAGGAGGCGGCTGAGCTGCTGCCATGGGGCCAGGCTGGGACCCGCTGGCACCCGGCACTCTGCAGCCAGCGCCTGCCCTCAGGGCAGCCCTGGTCACCTCAGAAATGGAAAATAGTTTCCCATTGAAGGAGTGACAACTGAGCACTCAGGAGATGCTGAAGAATCGCTGGCCGTGTCACTGGGTGTAAGCACAGCTTTGTGTGTGTTCCCAGGTGTCGTGGTGTACAGGTAGGGCTGGTCCCTGAGCCCCGCTCCTGTGCTGCTGGTCCAGCTCGTGTGCCCTGGTCCTGCACACCCACAGAAGGGCCACCTCTGTACGAACTCAGGGAAAAGGCACGTGCTGGAAGCAGGGCAGGCTATGCCCAGGCCCCCAGCATGAGGCTTAGAGACTCTCAGGCAAGTGAGACTTTAGAAAGCTAAAGTTTTTTCCCATGCATTGGTCACTGCAGTGTCTAAATATGGAGAAACATCTGTTCTATAGAGAAACACACTCTGTTTCAACATCAGGTTCTTTGAAAACATTTGTGTAATCAACAAAACTGCAAGCATTTACATCTGTAACCCACTGTACACTACAGAGACTTCATGGAAATCATGAAAGCTGAAGTCCCACCTGATATGAGCTGGCACTGTGGTCAGCAGGGCCATCCTGACCTATACCAGCCGAGTGTCTGACCTTAAAACTTTTAAAACACGTGATAGTGTCTGTATCTGGGAGTTGTGCAGCACTGAGAACTTCTTTCTTTTGATTTTTTTTTTTTAAGGCATCTTTCTACAGAAACAGTATTGCCAAAAGGAATAAAAAAGTACAGCATGATATACTTAAGCAGGAAAATCTTACACTGAGCCCTTAAAATGTTTCTGTATCTTCTGTGATCTTTGGATGAATATTTACTGATAGGGCAATTTCCAGACCATTGCTGCTCTGATGGAAAGTGGACTTTTTTTATTAAGCCACCTGTGGCTTTATTTCAGCAAACAAAACTTCATGTACATCATTGGTGTTTTGATCACTGGATAATTTTTGTAACACAGAGGAAAGCCTGAGACTTAAAAAAAAAATATTTCAAAGATGAACGAATGATAAAATGCTTGGAAAAAAAAAAGAACATTACCTAAGAAAGAAAATATAAACCCCACAGCAGTATCTTATTTAAAATAGCAGCAAGAAATTCTATGACAGTTTCCCCAGGAGGAAAAAATAAAAAAATCTAGTTGTATAAAACTGTTTTGCTGTTTATTAGGTTATTATTTCTCTGTCTAGTGCAATACCAGGCCATGTTTGATAATGAACACAGACTGAGAGCCGTGAAGATGAGAGGGTTTAAATTTCTGAAATAAAAATTAAACAAAATTCCTTAGTTATTCAGAGCCATTGAACTAGAACATCATAGTACAGAATATTACATTCTATCACAATTTATCTACCTTTTAGGCAAATTTATTGTTGTGCTTAAAAAAACCCCCAACAGTCCTCTACTTGTCATATTTGATCATACACTATGTTCTTTAATGCCAAGTGCGTCGCTGTGAGTGCCTGTAATTTGCCATCATCCCTGAAGATGTTCTTGAAAATGAGATGTTTCATCTCAGTGGTCATACCCTGCTGACATTTTAAAAATAAATAAATTATCAGTTCTGTAGTACTGTTGTTGAGGTTTAAGAGGAATTTACATAAAATGCTGTTCTTTTGTGAGAACTGTGAAATCTTAATCTTCCAGTAAGCGACAAAACTATTATTAACATATCTCTAGGTAAAGTTGTTTGGTGTTGATACTCAGTGGAATATACCTTTCATCAAAATATGAAAGCAGTCCAGATATGCTTTACTCTCAGACATAATATTAGCTGTGTTGTTTCTTGGAATGACTGCAATACAGAAATTAATCTAGTCTTACTCAAATGACTTTTGTGTCCCTGTACAAACTCTGGACTCTTTTATGGGTGGCTAGATGAATTGAGACAGGAGAAAAAAAACCTTGGGAGGCAGAGCCAATAAAAATGCCTATTAAAGCCAGAAGTTTCAAAGAAATGAGGTGATTCCCAGTGATGTGCAATGCAGCTCGTCAGCTCTCTATGCACATCTCATCTGATCTCGTGCTGGTGAAGCCTCATCTCAGCTTCATCACAAGAGTGTAAATAGGAAGCTCAAGTTGGCCCTGGAATATGGCAGGGCGAGTCCCACTGTGAGAAGAGCAGGCACCCTGTTTGTCAGAGTATGAACACACAGTCTGAGGCTGGGTCCCTGCAGCTCCCTCTGCCAGATGGCCAAGCAGAAAGACTGAACAGGTGGTTGGAGCCATCCAGGTATCTCCCAGAAAATTAAAATCCCTCCTCTATGTATCCACAAAAAGAAACATAAATGGCCTTATATTAAAAATTATAATAAATATGAAATGATTGTAAATATGAAATGATTGTAAATATTAAATGTTTGCAGAAAAAGTAGCTGTAGAAATAATTATAATTTTTAAAAATCAGAAAAAGAAGATAATATTCTTTCCAGTGTTTTGCCAACAGTCTGCCTTCAAGGGACTCAGTGAATTCATCAGGAAGTAAACAGGATTTTTTATTACCATGTGGATAGGAAAAGGATAAATTACATATGCCCCCGAAGTTTGGAAAAGTTTTTTCCTAGCTGATCAGTGCAAAACTGGTGTGTGTGAATTCAGCCTAGTGAAAAATAAGAAATGACAGTAAATGGTTAATTTTCACACGAAAATTTAACAAAATTTAACAGCTGTGTTAAATCAAAATACTATTCTAGAAAAACAGGTGATTAAAAAGTGTATTAATAACACGATTGGAGAGATGTCAAAAGAGTAAAAGGTAGGCAGAGTGCAAATGGGATTGCAAGGAGCTTGAAACATCTTAAGACAGTTCATGGGCAACCCTACAGAGGAAGAAAGTTGTTTCCAATAAACAGAAGGCTGAGTAGTGTTAACAATGGGCTTATTGCTGGCCTCTCAACACACCATAGTCAGTCAGAAAATAAAACCGGGCGTGAGGGAGAAGCTGGTGAAATCCTTGGAGGAAGAGTAAATTTACACGGAAATGTGATTTTGAAAGTCCTGAAACTATTTGTGAGTTCAGCTAGAGGCACTCAAATAGTTTCACTTCATTTCTTTCATTTTTTTTTGGCAAGAAGGTAGGGAGAAGGAAGCAAGGAAGGAGCCAGAAGGGGAGGTGTCATTTCATCCTCCTTCATCTTCTACTCACCTTGTCCTTTGCCTGGGCCATGGGAGACCCAACTGTAAATCGTTTTCCCTTCTGAAAGGACCAGACCTTGCAGAAATGTCCAGAGAGGTGGCCATAAAGTACTTGAGGGGACTCTCAGCTTCATGCATGGAAACATCAGTGGCCTGAGGTGTCAGAAAGGTGTGTGGCCAGAGGGATAGTGGTGCCTCCTCACCCTGGCTCTGTAATAACTCCGTGTCCTCTGTGCCATTTTCTCGAGCCAGCTGGGATGCTGTGGTGCTGCTGGGCACCTCTCTAGGCAGCAGGAGCTCAAGCCTGGTCGGGTCAGGACTGCCCAGCAAATGCCTTGGCATGGCCTGACTGTGATGTTCCTGGCAGCTCGATAAAAAATTCCCTTGAGCTGTGTGGGATTAAGTGAGGGAGGGGGAAGAGGGTCCATTCTGCAGGGAAGAAAAAATAAGGAGTTTTGTGTCTGAGGCCTAATTTACCTTCCAGTCTCTCAAAGGTACAGTTTCACATAAGGCCTGGTTTTCATCTTAGTCTTTGGGAAGATCACTATCCTCAGATGTTGATCAATATCTTTCAAAATTAACCTAAAAGAGATATTAAATATTTGACAAAATTCTTCCTTTTCCCTTGTTTTTCCTCTACTGCTCTGCGTGAACACTTTCAGCTTTTCTTTCTAAATCTCACAGCCTACAGCATGCAGTAATAGCTCATTCATTATTCAAGTAAATGTTTCTGTAACTGGGTTAATAATAGTCCTCATTGCTAAGTACAGTAGTCTAGCTAGTAGAGTTAAAGTTCCCACAGAGCTTTTGTTTTCCTCAGTTTGCAGTAATATTCCCAATAAAGTCATTCATGGAAACTACTGTGTCACAGCAGCTTATGCGTAACACCCAGTGAATTATTATAACAAGATTTGTTAAAACTGTGGAGGAGATTTGTAGTAAGATAGTTATCTGAAAACAATCTCTAAAAAAAATAAATGTTGAAAGCTCTCATTTCAAGGTATGCTGCTTTCTCCACTGCAGTCAATTCCAAGAGCTGATGAGTTTACAGTAATAGCTGAAGGTGGTTTGTGATTAAAAGCTTAGACAATTTTCCCTCACACAAAGCAGAAACTGAGGCACCAACACAGGCAGAAGTGCTCAATATGGAGCCCACATTTAAAAACAGAGCTAAGGATAATTTTTGAATCAAATTCTTCAGTGTGTAGAAAATCGAGAAAATCATTAGACTAATAAAGCACAAGAATCTTTATAATTTAGTAAGAACATATTGGCATGACATACATAGAAGTAAACTATGCTTCTCCTAAACTCATAGAATTCTCTGAGTTAAAAAAAAAAATAGTACATTAAAGCAAGATGATGGATATAATTTATTTAGAGTGTTGAAAAGCTTCCGATAGGATTCTACCCGTGAGAATCTGAAAGAAGTCTGGTAACAAGAAGGTGAGGTAAAATCTTGTCCTGGATTAACAACTGCTGAAGAGACAAGCTGGCAGTGGAAATAAATGTCTGAAGCCTGAGGCTGAAAAATACTAAGAGCGAAGCACCCTAAGGATGTCTATAAGGACTATTTTTTATCTATCCATGTGCAGGTGACTATGTTGTACATACATTACACTGATTTCCTTCAGTTTTTATGAGGATCTGTTTACAACAGACAGCAGACAAATATGGACTTTGAGATAAGGAATGTACCCATTAGGTTTTTTTATAGATTTTTTTAATACATTTTTTATACCTTAAGACATAGTCTTTAAGACTATGATCATAGTTTCAGTGGATTTGCTAAGTACTGCATTTCCTAATAACACTAAGAATTTGATGAACAATGAAATGTCAAAATATGCAGCTGATAAAAGCTTGATCAGAAAGGAAAAGCTGCAAAGGATTGTTTGAAACACCAGACAACTCTAATACCACCAGTGGTTTTCCTAACATGATAGCAGATGAACTTGAACTAAAAGGTAATGCATTTGAAAGAAATAATTTAAACTACTCTGACACACTGATGGCTTCTGAATTAACTGTAATCTCTGGGGAAAAGACCTGAGCATTATTGCGAACAGCTCAGTGAAGATACTAAGCAGCAGAAGCAAAAAAATTGTGCCTGAGATGCTGCAGCGAGGGGATGCATTAAGAAGAGAATAAGAATGTACCTACCCTGGTGCGCGGATGTGGCTGCAGGTGTAGCCACATGTGCACTCAGAGGGGTGGCTCATCAGCCTCATTACTGCATGCAACTTCAGGTGCCACATGTACAATGTGAACCTGGTAAAAGGACCTGTGAATAATTCATAGTTCCCAAGTGAGAAGAAGGGTTGAGCATGATGAAGTTGGTCACTTGTGTCTAGGAGCCAGTCAGTACTTCCGGCAATGTACCAAAAGTTGGGAGAATGGAAGGATTGGGGTAGGCATAAGGGGTGTCTGGGCACACAGACTCAGCATTGGCCCTGCTGCTCCTTTTCAGGATATTTCCAAGTACTTCTGCCAAAATTTGCCCCTCTGTCATTTTCCAACCAGGATCATGGCCTATCTTGCTTCTCTTATTATTAATTATTGTCATACTTAAGGTTTGGGTGCATAAATCCATATGGAAAACTGAAACAATGCTAGTCAGAACTCATGAAGGAACCACAAAAGGAAGGGCTGGGGGATGAAACTGCAAGAGAGCAATGACAGTGAGCAATAAGGAGTGGAGAAGAGGCAGGAGATGGCAGAATCCCACGAGACCCCCCATCCAGTCTGGATGAACCCCTCAGACAGTCTCTCTTCAGCAAAGTTTCTCTCTGACACATTGCTTTACACATAGTTCCCATTTAAGACAAAGAGAGGAAGCTCGTAACTCTGGTTCAGTTGCAGTTTCTCTGGCTTTGACACAAGATAACCCCTGCGAAATGCAAACTGAAACACGGTTATCTTTGCTACCAGAAGGGCTAAACACTTCATTAGGTTTTTAAATGAAAGCTTAGTTTCTGGAGAACAGAGTCAAATCTGCAGGAAGGACCTAATTCTTCCCACATTTTCATGAGCATAGAGGATCAACATCTTTGCCAGTCAGACGCTCTTGTTCTGCTTGTCCCAGAAAACAAGGAAAAGGGGAAGCTTGCATTTACAAGATGACACTTTTAAAGCTGACAAAGAGAACCATGAATAAGTAGGGTAGAGTAAACCTGTAGAATTCACTGAAGAAAGTTTTTAATATATTCTTCAGGATTAGAAAAGCAGCCTTTTATAAAAGTAATGTTTGCACTGCACTAGTTACAGTGGCTGCAAATGATGTTAAGAGCCAAAATGTTTTCCCTGGCCTGGCATAGTGGATTGAAGCCAGAGGAGCAGTAGCAGGTATTCTCTGCTCTTTGACCCTCCTCATTCATCATGAACCTCATCCCAGTGTTGTTTGTTGTGTCCTTTCTCACTGGTGGTAATACTGTGTGAAAATCAAAGTTTTCATTGAAAAAAGGAAGTGAATCTTTTTCATATTGTAAAAGCAAAATTGAAAATCTGACTCCTAAAGTTTCAAAAAAGCAAAAAGAAAAAAAACCCAATGAAATCTGCACACTTTTTTTTGGTTTTTTGTTTTGTTGTTTTTTTTTTTTTTGGTAGGTCATCATATGTGAGTGGCTGGTGTCAGCAATACTGAGAATGGCTTCTGGAGCTGATGGGACCTGCATGGAGTGTTCCAATAGGCATGAGGAGACACAAGTGGCCACTGACACCAAGAAGAGACTTAGGAAACAGAGGTAAGGGCCAGGAAAGAGAAAGCAGCTTTACATTTCTCTGTTCTAAAATACTCTGAAGAAGGCAGTGACAAGCCTCCGAAAGAAGCTCAGACAACTCTGGAAATGACAAGGGAGTCTGGATTTCAAAGGACTGCTGAGAATGAAGATCAATAGCACCAAGGAGTCCTGTAGTAGATCAGGCGAAGGCTTCACCACACTGGATTATTTCATGTTTTGCCTGTGTGTTCACACGGAGGGCATGGAGTCCTGATTTAGTGGGACAGCTATAATACCTAAACAGCAAGAAGTAGTCATTGGCCAAGTAATCATGATAAAAACATTCTTTTGTAAAGGTTATGAGATCTTCTCTTCCAGAACTGCCACACAGGAACTATCGATACATGTTTTTTCATTACTGATGAAAGTGACAAGAGCATGCTGGAGACAGTGCACTAGATTAGGGAGACCCATATTCCCATGGATTGTCAACAAGAATATCTGAAACCTCTGAAACCTGAAACACCATAACTCAGGAGCTGGATGTGTCCTTTCCTATCAAAGCAAGCGAGACCAAAGCGAGAAACACTTGCTTTGCCTTTAAGTTCTTCAGCAAAAAAAGCTAATGAGGAATTGACATAGGACCCCTCTTTGAAGCATAACTCAAATAAAACCTTGTAATTGAAGCTGAGTTAATGGGAAATGTCATGCTGGCTTTCATAATACAAACCATGCACCTGTCTCTATAATGCCATACCCCATCAGAAGATCCAGTGGTGGAGTCTGATAACGAGCCAACATCACACAGCCACATTGCTGCTGGATGTACTGCACAAGGTGTCAGCATCCTGCCAGCTTATTCCCTGAATAGGCACGGCTGATGTTTCCAGGAGCTGTAAGACATCTAGGAGAGTCGCCAACAGGGAGCAAAACCAATGCTGCCAGTAGTAGGATGGGATAGTGCCAAATTAGTACAGAAGTTCCTGTTTGTGCCAAATAGCTTTCTAATTACATTGCGATCAGCAAGACAAAACTGTGTCTCTTTAAAAACATATGTCTGTATTCACAGTGGGTCTTCAATGCAGAAGGGGAATTTAGATTCAAAATGGCAGATAGGAAAGGCTTGTTTTCAGATGTTTCTGTGCTTCCAGGACCCCAGCCCAAAAGACTGACGCCTTCACTCAAAAAGAAAGCAAAGAAGTGGACAAAGAAGAGGTGGGATCTGGCAGATTAGAAAGTGCTAGGACTATTTAATTATGGGCACACACTGAAACAGGTGAGTCTGGCAGGTACCTTCCCACTAAACATCAAACAAAACCCGTTAAGGTTCTTTCTGGCTGCTTTTGGTTGAATTGCACATGTTCCATATATAGCACTGGACCACCGGGCCCAGTTCTTTCTGTGTTTTTGATTTCAGTGTAATTTTCATATGAATGTAAGGCATATTTCTAAGAGTTGCGTTGCAGAAGCCTGAACTTGATAAGCTGGTTGGTCCGAATTACAAGGGTGCATCTGATACTCATTAAGCAGAGGATGCAATGGCTTTTGGAATAAACAGTGGATAGGAGTACATCATGGGGGATTTTACAAAGAGTGAAAAGTGAATCATGTTGCTGTAGAAATAATTATTTAAATATGTGGTAAGTAAAATTTCATGTGGATCCTATGGACTCGTTCAGGCTTTCTTTGAGCTCCTCTAGTGGGTAATGAGGCCACCATGCAGCAGAGTGATGAGCGGGTTGACACGTACACGGGCTTAAGCATCTGCCTCTTTCCCAGGCCATTACCCTCGGGGGCCAAGGACATTTTGTACCCAGTAAAAAAAATTAAAAGAGGAGAACATGTGAATGTACTGACTGCTCTGTGGATTTGATGGGTGGCTATACTGCTTTTAATGCATAGTGAGCTATGGTGTAGGTCTGTGCTACAGTAGCTACACTAGCTCCCTTTTCAGACTGTCAAAAGTCACACTACAGCAGAACAGTTTTCTCCACTTTCAGTGCCTTTCATATGTAGGTTTTGTGTGTAGCTGCTCCTGCCCCACACACATCCATGGGTTTTGGGCAGTATTCAACAGCTGAGTTACAGCACATGGGCACCCCTTGAGACGATCACACAGGTTCCCTCTGTGAATATGAGCATTTTGAGAATCAGCAGTACCTAACCAGGCTGGAGCTTCAGTCTTTTCCCACTTCTCCACATATCCTTGGTTGAAGTGGCCTGATTCCTGTCAGCATGTGAAATAACGACGTGGCTGGGAAAAAACAGTAACAGTGCAGGCAGAAATAAAAAGAATAAATATATTCAGTATGGCATTTTCTATTTTTGGGTACATAGAGTTTGTGCAGGACTGCTTGGACACGGGTATCATTCACCATACCTGAAAGAACATTTCTCTGGTTACCAGCATGCTCATCATTCTGCGAGACATCTATGCAGATCCAGCACCTCGCAGCAGGTCCATGCATACAAAATAACAGATGTTTTGTTTTGTTGTATTTTATTTTGTTTACCTTTTGTGCATTTTGGCAAATTGTGTCACTGTCAGTTAGCACGAACCTACCTGCAGTACAAATTTCTGGGACCTCTATAACTAGGGAGGGCTAATTCAGCAGGCCACCACTCCCCAGACTCTACGTGTAGTGCTCTGACAACCTGTTTTCTTTGGGATTTCAGGCATTCCAATATTGTGGGCCATTAATTGTAGAAATCTTCTGGCTTCTGTTCGAGGAATAAAAACAATTTACTTCAACACGAGGTAGTCCCTTAAGAGATGCATCCAGCTGGCCACAGCAGGGATCAGCCTCATCGTCTTTACGAGCAGGATATGTTCACATGCCAAAGTCAGCAGAAACAAAATAGATGACACATCCACACTCTGAAGGTTTGTATTCCCAATAAACCTGAGCAGAAATAGGACAGGATGAGGAGCCAGGTCCAAATCAAGCATTTAATTCAAACATTTACATGCTTGAGATCAAACTCTTGGATTATGGATTAAATCCCTAAAATGTTTAGGAAGGCAGGAGCTGCCTGTGAATTGTCTCTTAGATACGCCCGGGGACGTTTTGTGACATCTGTTGTACAAGCTTGGGTTTGTAAAACCCACATGCAAAACAGTGGGTTTAGACCAAACTGCTGATGTCTGAAATTTTCACTCTGATTGATATGAGACATTGCCAAATCTCCAGCAGTATCTGTGTCTGAGACTCTTCTACCTCCCATCCCACACACCTTGAGCTGATTTTTACTTGGAGAAGTTCTTGCTCTTTATATTTTGGGAGCCATATATCAAGGAGAAATCTGCTTGGGAGGAGAGGACAGGGATTCTGTCTGTTCTCTGATCCTTAATGCAGTTTTCATCTTGAGGTGATTTAAGTCTTTCTGTTCAAAGAATCTGACGTCAGTCATGCACTCTCAGCCGAGTGAGGTTACTCAGGATTTATAGCATTCTGTTGTGTGACCGCTGAATCTGGAGTACTTTTGTTAGGATGATGTTTGCTGTAGTGATTTGGGGACACCTCTGTCTCACCCTTTTTCTTTGAATTTTGTGTCCCCACATCCCTGCACAGAAAGCAGTAGAGCAATGAAGCTCAACAGCACTTTTCACCAGGCCCTGCTGGTGGAACCACCACAGGGCCCCAAGCCACCTTCTCTATATTCTCTTGGGTATTTTTGGGCAGCAATATGCTCTTCACAGGTAACTTAAGAATTTCTACTGGAGTTTCTTGTAGTCTTGTGGAATGAAACCTGGAGTCCTGACCAGAGAAATCCTCAGAAGGCTCATGTCTACATGGGTGCCTGAGCGTTGGGCATGTCCCAGCCTTTCATCTGGCCCCACACAGCTCTAGAGTGACAGCTCTGAGGGTACTGCATAGTGCTGGAAGAGAGAGCTCCATTTAGAGGCACCTGGAGCACCCAAAGGCAACTCCAGATCACTGCTATGGGCACTTTCTCCTGTTTTGAACTAACTGGAGTGGACTTCCTTTCTTACCGCACTGTTGCATTTGAGGAGAAGCCACTGTCAGCAGCTGTCCACCGCTGAGAGATAGAAACAGCCAGAACAGGCCCTAAAGTGGACCTCTGTGCAGATCTGGCATTTCAGCTCTGAATTCAGTGGGGAACAATTGAGAGCTTCTGCATGTTCAGTGGATACAGTGCAAGAGAAGGCGTCCTAGCACAGGGAATATTGTGCATTCATATAATTTCCAAAATGGCTAAAAGGGGTTGATACCTTTTGCAGCAGTTATCCACCTTTGGGAAATCTTGTGTGATATAAAATTCCAGAGGGAAGGAGATATTACACTGTTATTGTTGGGGGACAGTTATTGTTGGGTAAGGCTGTTTGTGCTGGTCATGAAAGACCCGTCCGTGCTGTGCTGCTACAGACAGCTCCCTCACCACACAAAATCTCCGAAAAGAAGGAGACTCGAGGCTCGGAGTGGGCACCTCCACAACAACCAGTTTTGTTGCATGTTTATTTTTGTCGAAAATAAAGACTGATGATTAAATGGACTTTTATATGTTTTTCACAAGTTGAGTGCCTCTCTTTTCTCTGCTTACTATTTTGTAACCTTCCCTGCACTCAGCATCCCAAGAACATGTTAACACTCTTTCCTTTGGATTAGCTAACAAAACATCTTCTCTGAATTCACCTCCAATCTGTGTAGTTACATTCCTCCTTGACTTGGTAGAGCTCCAAGACACCATTCCACAGATAACTTGCCATGCAACCTGTGGCTGTGTGTAAATAAATGTGTATATATAGTGTATGTGGTGTCCTCTATAAAGGCAGAACTGTACATATTAGAGCTGTTTAGAATTACAAGGATGTGGTAAATAGACGGGGTTGGCACTTCATTTTCTTTCATCTCTCTCCATCAGAAAGAAACTAAGTAGAAATTGCTCATTTAAGCAAGGTTCATCCCAGCTGGATCAATTCTTTACTCTGGGGGTTCTGCCTGAACTGCAAGCAAAAGCTCAGACCTGAGGTCGCTACATTTGTGTACATTAGGCAACCATGCAGGAGTAGAGTCTGGCCTGCCAACACCCAGCAATGGGGGGAGGAGGGGGCAGTGCCTGCCTGTGGGCATTGGAGCAGGCAGCATTCTCCCCCGGGCAGGATGAGGCTGGCTGGTGCCCATAGGGAGGTTCAGCTCTGCAATATCTTCCCTGTTCCTTGGGGTTTAGAAGCACTGACAGATCTTTTCCTTCCACTTAGAAAAACTCACTCAATAGTGAAGAGTGAATTCTAAACAAGCACATCCCACATTAACTGTTTTTCAGAGGACTGTAACTATTTGTTTGAAGCCCTGTTACTGCTTTCTGTCACCATCCTTCCCCTTTCCCAATCCTTTGAAAGTTTCCCTGCCTTCACAGCAGATCAAGGCAGCCAGCTCCAGTGTCTGCTCCGTGGTCACTCAGAGGTGTGCAGGGCCAGGGCTGAGCTCCGAGCCCCATCTCGGCCGAGCTGCACGGAGCTGGCTCAGCTGGCTCAGGCCCAGGGTGCAGCGTATCTGCCAACAGAGAAGCCACCCATGGATAATGGAAAGTGACTGCAGCAATGGAACGTGTTACAAAACTCCTACTGACTTCAAGGGAGCCGACCGGCAGAAATCACTGTGTACTTACACTAGGGAAGTAATCTGGGACAGTAAATTAATCTCAGCACTCCTAGCTTCAGGGGTTCTTGAAGCTATTTTGTGCAGTTTTCCTTTGCATGGATTTGTTCGCTATTAAATTCATAAGAATGAAGCCAAACTTCTCTCAAACTGCTGAGCTGTGCTTTGTTTTGGGATTTCCAGAAAAACAGATGAAGCCAGAGTTTAGTCTGACTCCCACCTGGAAGGAGAAACTGGTCCATGTCTGCAGAAAGCCTTGTGACTCTCTGCAAACTCGAATCCAACTTGGCCTGTGATCTATATCTGTGTCCACCTGGCTTTAAGTCTCATTACAGAAGATCCACCCAGCTGTAGTTCAAGGGGAGAACAAGTCAAGCTTCGTGTATGAGCTGGACCACCCATAATATCAGTTGAGTCAAAATGCAAATATAATAGCCATAATCACAGCAAACAGTGGAACCTCTGGCTTCCTCTTTAATAAGAGACGTGTGAAATTCAGGGAGGAAAGAGTAGCATGTCTACATGAGGCAGGGAGCACGTATTTAGTAATTTTACTTTTTGCAGTTAAAAATGGGCCCAGCCCAAGCATTTCCAGGAAAGATCAGATTTGTGTCCAGACCCAAACTGGTATTCCATTTTTGAGTGTCAGTGGTACAGAAAACAACACTTTTCTTTTAAAGCTGAATTTCCAGCTGTGGTGCTGTGAGGAGCAGCTCTGTGATGAGCCAGAGATGATATAGAAAACCTTTTGTATTTCTGTGGATTATTGTGCAGCACTGGGAGGAAGTGGGGGAATGCTCTCTTTATAAAGGTGCCTGGGCAGTGGCTTCCCCTCAGTAGTGCAAGTGCTGTCTTGGCTGCAGCATAAGCTGGGTTGCTCTTTAAGAGTTGCCCCTCTCCTCTTTCCTGCCTCCCACAAAAAGCTCCCTTGGGGCGACCTCTATCCTGGCAGGGAATATGGGCTAGAGAGAAGATGTTGCTTTCCCTCTCCCCCGCCTGCTTGGACCAGCACAACCCCTCACAGTGCAGTGATGGGTAGGAGATGTTCCAGAAATACAGGTGGCACAGGAGGGGAGCACAGCCACAGCAGGGACACCATTGCCCAGGTGGGACACTGGCAGGGCAGCCTCAAGTCACCTGGGACAATTCAGCTGCAGCTTGGCAGACAGCCCTGCCTGCAAGAGCCACCACAGGCAGCTGCACCACCATGAGGAACAGGGTCTCCCATCATCATCTCTTGACTGAGCACTCAAGAAGGAAGCCCACACATTCCTTCCTCGTCTGCCTCAACTCAACCCTCTGCACTTCCAGCTTGGAGATTGCCCGGCTCCTTCAGGGATGCTGAAAGCTCTCTGGCTTTCAGGAGCACAGCTGTTAGTGACCCGACAAAGGAACAACAAATTTGTTATGCCTGTTTTATATTTTTACTGGCACTATAACTTCTGTGACAGGAGAAAGGGAAGGCTGTACTCCCTAAGAGACTGAGGAGTGAACACTTGTACATTGTCACCGATATGGGTGGAAAACGGCCACAAGAAGGTCCTCGCTTGCTACATAGAGGACTTGTAACCTGTAGTGGAAACAAAATGTACTCTGCTGGAAACTTCAGCTTGCTTTCACCTGTGAGCTAGTAGCAAGGCAAAGATCACATTCTGCCAGGTCTGGTTTTGCCTCACCACTGGTAAAAGCTTTATTGCTTGTAGAATTAAATACAGGTTTCAAATTGCTTTTCTTAAAGCAGTTCTTTCTCTTCATGCTTCCTTGGCTGCTCTTTGGATGATGCTGTTCTTCAGATGCACACATTGCAACAAGCATGAAGATTTGTAACCTTCTGTCAGCAGACACACTTTCTTTTCCTTGCAAAGGTTCCCACAGATGATGCTCTGGCTTCCCCTCTTGTGTTCCTGCAGCAGTGAGTCATTTCCCTGTCTACCTTCTGCCTACACACACTCCAGGTGCTGATGACTCTCTGGGATGTTGAGCATGAAAGCGAAGTGATTTCCTGAATCAAGACAACATGAAAGTATTTCCCTTGTGTTGACTTCTTCAAAGATTTCCCATCTCTTCCTTTCCCCCATCTCTCTTATTGTAATGCTTCATCATATCTACAAATTAGCTTGGTTTGCAGACTAAGTTAATTTTCCTTTGGCAGCCAGGCCAGGGAGGTGCTTTCAAATAGATTTTCCCCCCTCTCTGCAGTGGGAGAGAGATGCCAGCTGGGGACCAGGAGCAGGGTATGTAAACTTCTGCGGGGAGGGCAGGGAACGGGCTCATTTGAACAGGGCTGCAAAGAGGGTGTCAGAAGATGAGATTTGGGAACACACTGCTCCAAGGCCTGAGAAGTTAAATGGAGGATCTGAAGGAACCGTGACAGTAAGATCCAAACCTGAACACTGGTGCATCTACACCAGTGTCTTAGTTTGGGCCAGGAGCCAACTTCCAAAGCCAGTCTCCCAGTGGTCCCTACTTCCTGTGCTTTCTTTTCATTTGTGGAGTGGATCTGGAAGAGATGAACCAAATGTCTTCTAGAAACACACACTTAAAAACACGCTCTGGAAGCCCACTGTGTACAAACACATGTTCAGTCCATGCTATGCTCCAGGTAGGACACTGTTCCCATGGTGTGGCTGCTGAAGGGCCTGAAATTTAGGCTAAAAAGAATAAAAAAATCAAACCTTCAACATGGACAAAGAAACAGTGGCCAGTGCTCCACTGTGCATCATACAGAGAAAATTTAATGATATTTGGAAACAAGACCATCTGTATTCAAAAAAGAGTGTTTAAAAAAGATTGTGAAGTGACATATCACTCATGAGAGAGTTGCCAGTACAAACAGAGCTGTTGAAAACTTGCTACATATATTGCATGTGAAGTCTTTGTACACATTTTAGAACCTTTTTAGTCTCACTAAGCAAGAAAACCCAAAAACCTATTCAATATATAGATCACAAGTATTTCTATATATTATATAAGCACATAAAATCATCTCCATGTGTACGTTGTGATTTTGAACACAGTGGATCTATTATTGACTCATGCTAATCTCTGTAAGAGAACACATAGATTCTGTAACATGTTGTTTCATCGCAGTCCTTGCTTTGTATACAGAAACTGCAAAATTACTGATGTATAACCTCAAAGCAAATAAATCTTAGTATCTGAAATATAAACTTTGCTACTCCTGCTCTATCTTGCTCTAGAAGACACAGGATCATGAAAAGCAGTTATAGTAGTAACACCTTAATTATTCTTTACTAATTACTGGATGAAATACATTAAATGTCAAGGGTGTCTGTAGTAAAAAATGACATCACGTATGATATAATTAAATACACAAAACTATGTTTAAATAGCTGTAAGTGTCTGGCTAAACCAAATCTACCAAAAAAATCAAAGACAATATTGACAAAGGCCCTTAAATCACACCGTTGTGTATAAAAGTTTTTTTCACGGAAATCATGTCAGTTTTAATTACAAATTTTATGGTGGGTTAAGGTCCATTTTGTATTTTTATAATTATTCATTTTTATTTCAATGGTAATAAAAGCTATTGATAACGTTATTTTGAACAGCTAGCATATTTGAGAGGATGATAAAAATGAGTTGATCAGTGTATAATATTACCTTGTGGTATAGATGTAACTATGGATATAAAGTTACCTAAAGGCTCTGGGAAGAGCTATCTAAATCTATAGCGTGACTATCATGTTCTGTGTCTTCAGAAATTATGGTCTCATGTGGTCACAGCAAAGTGTCTTAAATTGGATGTTCTTGATGTCAGCATAACTTTAAAATGTTTGTGCAGTCTGCTCAAGGTGTAGGAAAGCCTGCGGCAGAGCAGGAATTTGCAGTGGCTCCGGGGGTAGGTTTGATGGTCAGCCGGAGCTTCTCCCTTCCTGCAGCTCCAGAGAATCTCAGCGTTGCTCTTGCCGACAACTTTTCTCCTAGGTTTCAGGATGAAGCAGACATTGCTTACATTAAAGGAGGAACTCACACGCTGTAAATGTTGCCCGACCAAACACGAGCAGCCTGAACGCAATGCTACTGTAATAAAAATACTCCAAAAAAAAGTGTCATAACTCAAATTCACTCCACTTTATTTAATAACACAAATCTTGACTGACTTTTACTGCCCACTGACCCACCTAAGTTTCAATGTCAGGTGTTTTCAGCCGAATCGAGATGAGGAAGCTCAGGCAGCGCAGCTCTCGGGCTGAGGTCGGCGCGGCAGAGCAGCGGCAGCGCGGGCGCGTCCGGCGGCGCTCGGGCAGCAGCAGCAGCAGCCTGGCTGCCGGGGAGCTTTGTTCCTTTGTTCCCCCAGCCCCGCTCCCCCGGCCGCACCAGCCTCCGCGCAGCCCGCTCATGGCTTTGCTTTTTTCCCCCCTGCTTGCTCACCTGCAGTCTCTGTTCATATTGTTTTATGGTACTTTAGACAACGGGTTTTAACAGCTAAACATAAAAGCCACTGAGAGCATAAACAGGAAACTTGTGTTTAGGTGGGAGTGCCTAGGAATTTTATACTGCTGACCACAGAGGCCATGGGAGAAAGGAAATAGGAAAAACACTGTAAATACCTGGGTGACTAATGACTTGTGCTGTTCATCTGGCTTTTCAGAACATGAAAAGTTCAGCCTTTTCCAGGCAAAACAGCGCCGGGCAGGCACAGATTCTCTGGTCAGTACTCTCCATGCCCCTCCGCTGCCTGTTTCCCTGCTCGCTCCCGTCACGGAAAGCGCCCCTTTCCTACAAAGCCAAATAAACCCACAATAAATTGTCGCCCGGCACTTGAAGGCTGCGTGCACTGTCGGCCGAGGGAGGGAGTGTGACACGCGAGGGTGCTCGCCTGCTCTCCGCGTTCGCACCGCCTAAGAGGATTTAGATGAAAGGAGCCAAATTTGCAGCCCCCTGTTTTGTGTAGAGGCAGCAGCAGGAGTTTGGGGGCAGCGTGAGCCTTTGTCCAGCTTTGCCTCGCCGGCTCCCGAAAAGGTTGCCATTGTTCCCGAGGGGCCTCCACGAGGCTGCTCCAGTGCCCGCTCCCTTTTATCGCCAGCCGCACGGCTTGGGAGAGTTTTTGTCTTCTGCTGACAGCAGCAGATTCGGCCGATCGGCATCTCCCACGCGACAGTGCCGGGGTGGGATTTCCAGGTTGGCCATCTGCGCGGGGGGACTGGCAGAGTGGGGCGTTTCGGCGACCGGGCGATTCCCCTCCGGGGGCCACTGCTGCTGGTGAAACCGCGACATCTGGTCACCTTCACCGGGCGTGCGGGGTCCGGTTTCACTCCAAAGCTGGGGCGGTTTCTCACACCGAGAGCGTGACCTGGCAGAGGAGGGATGAAGGCAGATGAGGATGCTTCCCCAGGTCACGTTTCTGGGGGGGGAGCAGCAGCCCTGCGGGAAGGCGGAGAGGCCGGGCCCTCCAGCACGTGCAGCCTGGGAACCCCAGGAGCCCACCCGCAGCTCTGGCCAGTGCTTGCCTCAGTTTTCCGGGGAGCTCAGCCCGAAGGGTTAGCGCTGCAGAAAGGGCAGGGCAATGTGGGCTCCAGCAGCAGGATGGAGGGAGCCCCTCCGGCGTCCTTTGTTCAGTCCTTGCTGCTTCTCTCCCCCACAGCACAGAAACTGATAAAGAACAACTAGTCCTCTTTTCATCAAGCTCCCATAAAACCCCAATAACCCGCAGGCGATACTGATGTGCCCAGGCTGCTTCAGAGAAGGACCAGCACAGTCCGGGATGTCAGCCCTGGAGCAGCAGCTGGATCTTGCTGAAATCAAGTGTGTTACTAAATAGGGGTGGAATTTCACTCATGGAAAGTCAAGCACATCTGTAAATATTTCTCTGAATCCAGGCTGGGGTTTCATCCACAATGAACTTGTCGTTTGATTGCTGAAGTGATACGATAAGCCATGGTAGTGTTTGGCAGGGCGGTGGGGAGGGCAGCTTTGTTGATAGCCAGGCATGATCACTTCCAGACTGTGCGAGCACTGAATTTTATTGACAGAGATGCATGTATACACTGGTATGTATATGTTACTTGACGTATACATGTACCTATAGTTATAAACGGGTGTAGATACAAATTGACTCCAGTTTATAATAACATAGTTACTTGTTCCTATGCAGTTACAAAAATATGTAGTGAAGGTTGCTGTGATCATAAAACAGACTCTCTTTTTTCCCTCATGAATATTATAGCAATAAAAGATGCTGGGCTCTCTAAAATCACCTCTTTTCCCAAGGGCAGCCACAGACCAAGAACACAGCAGTAGAAGCTGCCCAACACTACAACTCCAACCCCATCCGGGAGGACCTGCTCAGACCCTGTCCTCTTACTGGCAGTGCCTCACCTGCAGCGAGCACACAACCTCACCGCTGTCCGAGGAAATCCCTGAATGCTTCTCAGGAAGGTGAAAAACGACACTGCTGAGCGACAGTCCCAGTGCAAAAGCCACCGAGGGACTCAGAGGTAGCTGTATGGCAATGGCGAAGTTCAGCCCCCCCGTGCAGTGCGGGTGTCTTGCGGTCCTTGCACGCTGCCTGGGAGGGATCACAGTGCACTCAGGGCTAATTGGGGTGGGAAGGACAGCGCTCCTTCCTCTGAGCTGACTGCCTAAGCCAGCTCTCACACAACGACCCTGAAGTTGTGTCCTGAAGACTGTAGTGGACAAAGCATTTCTCAGGGTTTTACTTCTAAATCCCTTCTCCCGCACAATACTGAAAAGGGGCTCTGACCCAAGACTCTTCTCGGTTAAATACCCGAGCTGCCAAGCTACAGATTTTCAGGGATTCCTTTTGAAACTCTTCCACTTCGTACAAAGCGATTAAATATTCATTGGCAAGGGGACTGGGAGCCGGCCTCCTGGATGAGCACCCCCCACCCCAAGCCGCAGAGCCCTTTTCATTCCCATCCTCTGAATATTTAATCAGCTCATACAAAGCAGAGCGGCTTCAGCAGGGGAGCCTGGGAGAGACCCGGCAGTGAGACCCACTGATCAGAGTGCGCAGCCGAGACACCCGATCCCAGGCGCCTGCTCCAAAGCAGGCACATGAAGGATTTGAGCATTCGGCTCAGCATAGCTGTGAGCGTGTTAGCTATTCACAGCGGAGGATGTGACACTTCCTTTCTCTTCTCTTCTCTCCCCCACCCCGTCTTTTATTCCAGTTAGATGCGGTTTAACCACCTCAGAGTCCAGCAGGAAGACAGGATGAGGAATGCTTCGTTTGTGTCCTGAAAACTGTACAAAATGAATGGATGAAAATTTGATGAGAAGTTGTTCAGCCATTCAAGCACCTCTCTTAATAATTCAGATGTTTGATTTTCTTCTTCAGTATGCAGTAAGGATTAATGCACTTTGAAGATGATATAGAAACTTTAGTTTCCAGAAAAGGAGAAAAGCCTCAGATTTAAAAAGAAAATCCCACATAGGAGTATGACATTGTTACGTGAGCTTCTATCCTCCTGATTCCCTTAACTGATGACAGGGAGAGCCTTTGCACTGAAATTTCAGCGCAGAGAGATCTTTTGCAGCCTACCTCTAATAAACAAAGTTCACAGCGGAAATGCTGACAGGCTGTGATCAAAGCAGCACCCTCAGGTGTTGCTGTGATATACTGCTTGCTTACTAAAACACAGCAGTTCAAACAGCCTGGCTGTATTTAATTGGTAGATATAGTATTTCCAGCTCGGGGAGCTCAACACCAAAGAAGTTTTCTCTTAGATCTTTCACTCTGCCATTGTTCTGCTATTTGCTCAGAAGAAAGACATTTAGGAGACCAAGTTTTGGTTTACATTTGGAACAAGGACCCTAGGACTATTCATAGCATTGCCTTGAACTTTATAGGAGGCTGCCCGGTGAGCACTGCTCTGCTGTTTCCACTCAGAAGTTCATGCTGTCCTCTCCCCAGCTGTGGGGAGCAGCTCTTCCCCAGCGATGACTGAACATCTTTACTTGCGTCACATCAACTGCATATGTAAAAAAATGACACTGACAGTATACCACAATGCAGTTTTAGTGTCTTTAAAGTATTAGAAAAAGAGAAAAACATCCAAATGATGAATTCTTGGATTTACCAGTCACCATTCAGGACTTGCTAGTCTGGAGCAGTGCTTGGCTCCATACTCAAAGTTCACAACTCATCCTGTGAAATTCAGATGTGTGTCTAAAACTTTGGCCTAGCCTGACCACTGGAGATACAAGCTCATATATTCTCGAGAAAGAATACTTTTTTCCTTGCCCAGCTGTCTCACACCATCTGCCACAGTCCCAGATCCTGGCTCTCAGCCTCAGTTTTCTTACTCGAGGAGTCTAGACCTCCACCACTCTCACGTCCCTTCCTCTTCGATCAGTGATTTCCCACTCCTAACCAGTTTCTACTTCTTGGTTCCACCATGTGTTTGTTGTTTTCCTTTAGTCAAATTTTTGCCTCCTTTCCAGCCACTCTGAAGAATTCCGTGTTTACACTGCTTCAGTTCTGGCAGAGATGTTTCATCCCATCCCTGAATTTTGCTTTGAGCAACTAAAGTTGGAGAAACTCCCTTTCTTTGACTTTGGATGGAGTACATTCAGTCCAGGGTGAAGATGATGCATGTACCAGATTTGTGCCAGGCAGCAGCTGGGAGGGGATAGAACACGTGCAGTCACTCTCCGTGGACAAGCAGCATCTTCTTTCATCCACTCCAGCAGCCCTGAGAAACTTGCACGTGTGCCTTAAAGATGGGATGTATGGAGATATTAATTCCTGAATTAAAATGTCTCTACTTAGCATGGGCAAAGTACGTTTTATTCCAAAAGTTTCTAACTGGATCTAAATTAGAGACTTCTATAAAAACAGCAACAGGCGTTTCCCAACAGAAAAGGCCACTTTGCTCCACTCCTGCATTTTGAGTCACTGCTACAAACTTCTGAGAAACTGGGCCTTTCTGAAAGAAAGTTTGCTATCATTTTTTTGGTAATATGAACAAAACAAAATATTTTCTTAGTTCTTGTTCCCAGAATCTGCTAAACTGTTCCAACAATTCTTTTTTCCAAAAATTCTGCCTTAGGCATACACCTGGAACATAAAATATCATCTCAAATGGTTAAAACTTGACAATGTCTCAAAATGTGATTTTATAATAGGAAATACTGTGCAAACTATATTATACATTATTAGCCCCACCTATTAAAAATATTTCCTTATGTGTAGCAAAGAGGCCTATACAAACCAGCACTTGCAGATGTAGTCACTATTTCCTAGTGTGCAATACCTTAGTAATTTTGACTTTTTCAAAATTGCTAAGTGCAACAAGATAACGTTAATGAAATAATCCCTTGGTGAATTTATTCTTTTAAATAAAAGCTTTCTTTGAATTACGCTGTAAAAATGCATCTTTAAATCAACTAATTTCCATTTAATTACACGGATATTAGGTAAAACCAGCTGAGTGGACTTTTTAATTTTTAATTGTGAAAATTCTCTCCCAGGCTGAACTCTTCTACGCCAAGTTCCTGCGTTGAGCACATTTTTACGGTCTAGTTATAAACCCTAGAAAAACAACGTTTATAGGAAATGTTGACACAACCTTGAATAAAGTGGTGCTAGCTGACACCTCTATATTTTCAATTTGGGGATTTCTACTGGGAAAATATAAACGCTAATGCAGTAAAGGAAGCCAACTATAATAAAACCCTCATAGTCTTCCTGTTCACCCCACAAAGACCTACTTCAAAAAGCACCAACTCCGACTGGAGATGAGTTGAAGTTAACTGCATTCCTCTGAGGGTACTAAAAATTACCTGCAGGTAGTTCAGCCTTACAAGTTCAGCCTTACTTGCAAGACTTCAGTTTAGTCAAAGTCATGTGAATATCCACCAAACAAAAAAAAAAAAGTGAAAAGAAAATGAGAATGTGCATAAGCTCAAAAAAAGGGTGCTAGTCCATTTATATCCTTCCTAGCACAACATAAAAAGAGGAAAATAGACTTTATAGATTCTAGTGAAATAAATGTAAGTACACACACGGGAAAAATATAGAGATGGAAAGTGAAAAGTGAAGTTAGCTTTCCTACCTGTATCTTTTAATTCTGGCTCACCTAAAATGAATGAATAAAGGAAGGGCAGAAGCCTCTGCTCAGCCTTACTTTTAAAGATGTTGGAAAAGATTTGTGAGCAAAGATCTGGATGATTTTCAGGACAGCTTTGAGTCTTGGTGACAGAGACTTGAAGGTGTTGGGTGGCTGATCCTGCTTCAAGAATAAAACCCAATCATGTTAGTGATATTCTGGAAGTGAGATACGGTTTTGGAGGGCGGATGTTGGAAAAGGTGGCAATTTCAGAACTTGAATATGAAATTCAGAATAAAAAGCAAATGATATTGTTGAAGGGCAAATTGTGCTAGCCTGGTTGCCTTCTGTGATAAGATATCTGGCTCTATACATGAAGGGAACACAACAGATGTAATTTCCCTTGATCTAAGCAATACTTCAGAGATTATTTCCCATAGCATCCTTGTAGTCAAACTGGGGAGATATGGACTAGATGGCTGGACTTGAAGATCTGTGATAAACTGACTGAATCTTCAGGCTCAAAGAAAATTAACCAATGGTTCAGTCTAACTGATAACCAGTTGAGTAGTTTACTGGATTTAACAGTGGGGCTGATGCTGTTTAATGTATTCCTTAGTGTCTTGGACAATAATCTATAATGCACTCTCAGCAGATTTGCAGATAATATCAAACTGAGGAAAGGGGTCAACATTCTGGAGTTCAGAGCTGCCATTCAGGAGGACATTGACAGGCTGCAGAAATGGGCCATGAGAAAACTTTTGCAGTTCAACAAAGGAAAGCACAAAAGCTGCACGTGGGCTGAATTAACCCAACACAGGAGAACAGCTGGACTCGTGCTGGCTCACTAGGAAAGGACCTGGCAGTCCTGGTGAACAACAGGTGTGTCAGTGGTGTGGCCTGTGGGAACAAAGGTCCCTCTGCGTACTGGGCTGTAACAAGAAGGGTAAAGCAAGGGGTCAAAGGAAGGGGCTATTCTCCTCCATGAGACCTTGTATGCAATAATGTGTCCAGTATGGGATCCCCTGGCACGAGAGAAACACTGATACACGGTAGAGTCCAGAAGAAGGCCAGCAAGATGCTCAAGGGGCTGAAGCAAGAGGCAATAAAGTGAGGTTGAGAGAACCGGCTTTGCTGAGCCTGGGGACGAAAAGGATCAGGAGAAATCTTACTGCTGTTTTCAGTTACCCAGGGAATGGTTCTAGAGAAGACAGGACTGACTCTTCCTGAAGCTGCAGAGCAGAAAGATAACAGGCAAGACAAATGTAAGAATGGGCAATTCCAATTGGACATATGGGAGCAAAAATCCCAGCAAGAATAGTTGAACAGTGGCCAGGTTGCCCAGAGAGATTGTGATAGCTGTCCTTAGAGATATTCAAACCTCAGCTGGGCAGATTAACTGTGCTTTGAAGAGCAGGTTGGGCAAGGTGATATCCAGAAGACCCTTTCAGCCTGAATGGCTCTGTTTCCATTTGCTATTTAGAAATCATCCAGACTTGCCAGTTCAAGGGGTGGCTGGGAAAACCAAGACTTTCCAGTGTCACTTCTGGCATTGACTTGCTCAGTGGAAAAGGAGCAAGTGGGAATGGCGACACTGTGAGCAGCAGCCTGCTGGCTCTCAGACACCATTCAGATTTCTCTTTTAGACAAACTGGCTGCTGATAGAGCTGGACACTTGCCTGCCTTTGAGTGCCCAGCCTTATCTGTTTTTAAGGAAAGGCATGCTGAACTCTCTAGCAACATTAGAAAGTATTGGCCTGAGTTTTTCTTTAGTTGCTATCATACCTAACCTTCACCTCTTCAGAGGCAAATACTAAAAAGTTATGTAAAAAGCCAAACTGAATCATCCTGGTAAACAACACTGACCTTGTCTTAGACCTGAAATGACCTACCCTTATATAGCTGTAACCCACTCCACTTAATGCAGTTAACAAACTGTAGTCCTTTGATTCAGTGAGACACTTGCTGCTTTTGCCATTACTTTTGTCTTGTCTAATTGTCTATTAAGAAGGTAATTTGGGTTACACCCCAATGAAAATCAGACCTACCTAACCTTCTGCAGCTCCCAAGAGACCTTTCACTGAGGTATCTCTGTGAGCAGAAGAGCTTTGGATGATAGGGGTTTTTTTTAACCTTGCAAACATTTCAGCCATTCTGGCAGCAATTTATATCATTTCTGCCTGCTGCCTCCTTCTTCTTCTGTTTTCCCACACAGGTTTCACAAGATATCACAATAACCTTGGCAAAAATGTGAAGTCTACTTTAAGGTTAATGCTAAACTTCTGTAGTACATTATTTTAACGTTTAAAAGAAAGATAGTAAGTTCCACTATGTACCTGTCAGTACTAAATGATTGTTCATTTCCTGTGAATTGGGAATAAAGTAATAACATACATCTGGCGAGCTAAAACATGTTGCTTATTTCTTTTTCTTCTCTGAGCCATATCCTTTACCAGCTGTGAGACATCACTATGCAGAATCTCCAAATACCTTTGAGAAAAATTAAAACAAAGGAACAGAGGGCTGGAAGGGACCCCCTGTGTCTCGGAGCCCAGTCCCCTGCTAGCCCCAGGCCACATCACACAATACCTTTCCTCAGCTGTTCACACTCCATCTTACAACCCCTCTCGTGCCCCCAAACTAGCATTGGAAGTCTGCTCTCCATAGCGTTGATTGCTCAACTGGCTACATAATGTCTTTCAGCTCCCAGCTAAAATACATTCATGGGCAGTTTATGCCCATTTGTTCTCGTGCCAACACTGTACTTTATCTTCAAAAGATCTTTTCCTTCCTTGATGTTTAACCTCCTGGTGTATTTATAGAAAGCAATGACATTCTGTATCAGCTTTTGTTTTGCTACACTAAATATGTCAAGCTCTTCTGGCCTCCTTATGCAAAGTAGAATTTCCATTCCCTCTCACTACAACTTTGCTGCCCTTGTTCCCAAGCCATTTCTGGCCCAGGGGGCTGTTGCTGGACACAGTGATCCTGAAAAGGTTTCACAAACTTATTTTATTAGTTGTTAACCGTTTTCTTGTGTGAATCAAGCCAGAAGATGACATGGTAGAAGGATATACATCTCTAAATGTACTAAATACATTGAGAAAAATCCAGTTACAGACTCCTTTTCCTTTGTTAACGTAATATTTCTAAATGTTAGGTGTTTGTGGGCTTTGCAAGACAGTGGAACTCTGTTGATGGATCCTGAAGCACAAGTTAGAGCCTAGAAAAGGAGGTTGAGGTATGAAAACAATAGCCATGGAAACGCAGTGATTAAAATAAAAAGAGTCCAAGGCAGAGGTGAATTAGGATTTATTACTGCGCTGCAATGGATGATAAAGGAGGTGATTAGAAATTAACTGTCAAATTCAATTTTTTACACTCTTCTGGCCTGAGAAACACTTGAAACATAGAAATACATATGTACATGAATAAAAATCTCAGCCTGTAGCATTTTCACAACATCTTCCGTTTGAAAGCACAAAGGGTGGCAACTGATTTTTTTATGTTATAAATACTGTTTGCTCTCCGTGTATCTCCAAGTCAGAACAATAGAAAAATGTAACCAGCATGATTAAGTGCATAATAGAAGATCCTTTGCATTTTTCTCCACATGCTCTCAGTCTTCTCAGCTCTTGAGCAACTTAATGTAAAAGTTTAAATTTTACGTTCTCATTGTTCATTTCTGAGGCATGACCCGAATAAAATCCCTGGGGGAAAAAAACCCACAAAACCAAAGGTCTTACTGATTGAATGTTAGCATATAGTCTTTTACGGAATAGAATTTCAAGGCACATATTGCTTATCATGATACTGAAATAACAAATTTCTGTAGTCTTTCACAGCAGTTCCAGAAATTTAGCGTCTCTTTCATGGTTTCTGCCAGCACTGAGCTATGCCCCAGTAGAGTAATTTTCTTTGTGTAATACACCACATAAATATCATAGTTTTATCTGATGGCAATGAATCTTAGAGGCAAACAGTTCTTTTTCCAGCCCTTTCATATTATATTCATAAAGGTATGAGGGCAGCTTGAATCATTAAACATTAAGCTGAAAGGCAGCATTTGGAAGAGACCTGAATGGGGACCTCCCTGCTGGATTAAATGTAATGTTCTCCTTGCAGAAAATGGCTAACTCGGCTGCAGGCAGGAGGTGAGCTCCACTGCTCTCTGTGTTCCCAGGGAGGAGAAATTGTGGTTTGTGCAATTTTGCTTTATGTAAGAAGCAGATTCCCAGTCATTGTTCCGCTGCAGTTGCATTAGGCAAAGTCTTTGTACCTCTTCTGCCCTTTGTGGTTCTCTAGACACGTGAGCGTCGTCCTTCCGCATGCAAATCTCTGTGTGTTTTGAAGATATTTTTCCTCTGTGACCTGCCTATTGGACTGGCTGAGGCTCAGATTACAGAGGTATTCAATGGATATTAAGCACACACTGGTAATTTTTCAGGCAGGAATGACCTCTTGAATTTGGAGCGGTAAAATGAAGCTACTGTGTTTACTCAGTTAGGGGACAAATTGTGCTCCCCAGGTCTCATATTCTCAGGTTGGTTGTAAACCTTTTTGTTTTGCTTATACGATGTTCTGGGACTCAAATTGCATACCCTCCTGGGGTCTCTGCCTGTGTGAGACTCTCTTGAAAAATATGATTTGACTGGGTCCTAGTTCTGCATCGGTCACCCCTCCAAGTCCCTACGTCATCTCAAGCACAATGTTTGATAATGGAGAAAACTCAGCTGCAGTGTAACAGAGTTACTACATGAGATCGTCCTTTTTTATTCTAATATCTTCCAATGAGTCTATTTCAGGAATTGAGAATAATTCTCTTGGAGCAATGAAGTTTATATAGCCAACATAAACAAACCTACGCCTGCTTCATGCCAGGAGAGGAGAGAGGGGGAGATATTTCTTTTGCTACCAACATAGGCTCCTTTGCTTGAGCAGTATTTTTGGCAGATGCTACCATATTTAACTTCCCACAATGGCACTGTTTATTTAAGGCCAATATAAAACATCCCTGGCCCTTCTCTTAGATTTTTCAGTCCCCTGGTTGACTTTCACGTATCCTTTTAAGCACATTTTTTATGGTGCCTTTGGAATCACTGCTCAGTGCCTTTAAACAAAATACTTCCAAACAACAAGAACTCCATCTTAGCAGGGTGAGAAAATAAGCTGTACATGGGCCACTGCTCACGGATTTCGCTACTTTCAGTTCTCACCAGTAGTTCAGAGGAACAAATAACTGCCAGACCAGAGGTCTACCTAACCAAGTACCTTGTCACCAACACAGATCGGTCGTGATTATTTAGAGAAGAGTGTAAAAAAAGTATAGTGGTGCTTTTCCCATTATGCACTTGAGCTCCTTACAATCATTTTGTCCAAGGCTGGACTGTTTTGTTTTATCAGACTGACCTAGGGGAAATTTAATTCCATAATCAGCTGTCTGACTATTTGCGGTATAGAAAATACATTTGCAGCTGTAAATCTTTCCCAGATTTGCATTTGATTTTAAACTAAAGGCAAAAATGTAGCTGCAAAAAAGAGTTTCAAATCCTTATAGGAAGTTTACTAGGTCCTTGGGACAATGGCTTATGGTCAGCCCAACAGCCTCAGCTTTTTACAGAACATGGTTACTTTCCACCCCTGATTTCAGGCTGAAGCGTCCTTCCCTACATGAGTGCAGTGGCACTATTTCTGTTTGTACCCATTGTATCTGAGTGACTGGTCTCTGGCTTCACACGTGCCAGAACAGAGCTATGCTCCAGCCAAAGCCACTGCCTAAAAATATCATCTGCTAACCATGCTTCCACAGGTCCTGAGGAGCCACCGTGGGCTGCCTGTCACGAGGCACTGTGGCCACAGCCACAGGACACCTCTGTCCATAGGAGCACCCTGCTGCTTTGGAGCTGGACAACTTGAACAGTCAGCACTTCCCAGCCTGGCAGGGACAGCTGGGGAATGCAGTCTTCAGCATTCTTGCCTCTTCAAATGTGTCGGAAATGGCTTTATAGTGGCCTACTCACATCCTAATCTTTCTCCCAGATGTGTTATTTCTGCTGAACAGTATTTACTGTTGGTATTTTGGTAAACCTCTGGCTACTCAGAGTTTCTGGTCATGCTTTTCTACTGCCTTCCCCAGGTAAGAATATCACCTAATACTTTAATATCCTTTAATACCACCACCATTGTTTTTTTCCTGTGTTTTCCTGTGAAATTCCGTGGGTGCCAAACACAACCCAAACAGCCATCTCCAGAAACAGTGTCTCCCAGAGGAGGTGCAGAGTGTGCACAAACATGTGCTCTGTTTTCCTAAGGACACCTGCCAGAATCCTGCTGATGCACCAAGCACAGGAAAATATTTGGCACAAGCCACGTCTCCAAAAATTTCTCTCCTTGTAGGTAGTGGAAAATATTCCTTTCTTAATATACTTGCCTCATTTTTTTTCAGGTTCTCTCTATATAAGTGAATGCTTCTGTTGTTCCCTGCTGTGGTGTCCAATAAGCACAGCCACTCGTGGTTTCTCATATCTCTCAGAGCACTTATCCAGTCTCATTTTAGCTCCTGCCTCAAGGTGAGTGGTGTGAACTGTTGTTATGCTGCACTCTCCCTGCTCTGTCCTGTTCTTCTGAGAGTTTCTTTTTTCCTCAGAAGACTTCCCCTAATTCTTTTTCAGTTTTTTAAGTCCTTGGGCTTTCCAACAAATGCATCTTCTTAAAGGCACTAAGACTTTTTTAACTCATTAATGGGTGCTGCCTTCACCAGTATACTCATGAATTGTGCTGAGGTGGTGGCATGTCTGGAGTATTAATAAAGGAAGCATTAGCTTGCTCAGAAGGACAGGAAAGATTAGATATACTGCCCTGCATTCAAGAGTACACAGGTGTGCTGGGAGATCCAGAATGTGGAGGAATTTACTATCTCTGAGAAGGTGAAAGGGGAAAAGAATCTGAAGCCTTTGACTGTAAGGATTGCAAAATATTAAACAAGGAAGACTTGAGGCTTTTTGTGTCCAAAAAGCAGAATCAGCCAAAGGACAGGATATAATATTAATAAGGGATTTTAACAATCCAGGTATTCCTTGGTGAAAGAATGCAACAGAACGCCAATGTCCAGTTAGTTCCTGGAATTACTGGCGATTTTTATTTTAAAAAGTGTAGAATTTTCCGGATTTGAAGCTAAGCAGTAAAGAATGATGTGAGAATGTGAAGGTGAAAGATTAGATATGTAAGAGTAACCTTGGAGTCACAGGGTATATGACTCTTGGAAAGGCAAGGAAGAAGAGCAAAAAAAGATGATGGACTAGAAGTGTGGAGGCTTCAATAAACTAATAGATAGCAGGTAGCTGAGTGAACATAGGCATCAAAGACAGCTGTAAATTCCTCAGCAAAATGTTTCTAAGCACATATTATTCCACATGAGAGAAACCATAGACACTGTAAAAAGAGAACAAACTGGTTAAGCTATTTGCAAAATATGGCCAAAGGAAGTAAAATGAAACACTTGCACAGCATAAACAACACAGCAAGAAAATAGAGGGGAAAGGAGCTATGATGGAACATGGTAACTATTCTCGAACAGATAAAAAGTCCCATAAAAAAATTAAAGAGTTCTTTTTTTTCCAAAACCATAGGATTAGATTATAGCAAAAATTTTAATTTCAGCATTAAGTAAAACTTTCAGTGGTAAAGTAGTAGAAAGCTAGTTTATGTTGTTTGTGAGTAGGGACATCACAGAATTTACACCAGTGGAGGTTTTTAGGAAAGCCAGGAAACTGTCAGAAGTCATCTACAAATAGTTCCTATTAGTGGGTAAAGCAGTGGGCTACATGAGCTCTTGACTATCTTTCTAGGCATTTATTCAATTTTTATGAAACTGTACTTCATTTATTAATCAGCTTTGCAATTTGTTCACATGCTCCTTCTATGTGTGTGCTCATTACATTAAGGCCTAAATCTTGCTTCTTTATCACCTTCTTTATGTGAATTTTTAGAGTTAAAATTCATAGTAGTCCTGCTTTGGCTAGTATACCTTCATCCTCCTTAAAATTGGAACTCTTCCACTTTCTTTCCCTGATTTTTGATCACAACATTTTCCAATGATCCTACAAAAAAAGTCTTCTGAACTGGAAGTTCCATTATTGCCCTTTTCATTCCTGCTGGGCACACTTTCCAGATACTTGGAAACTCTTATACAATGATGATGTCCTTTAGGTCTTCCATCTTATCCCATGTACCAGCATTAATATAAGATGATGGGTGTTTGTTTTCAAAATATAATTATGAGAATGATTACAAGAGTGAAAGAGTGGCAGCAGAAGCACACAGATTGAATTCATT
The DNA here is from genome assembly GCA_013397755.1 of Cnemophilus loriae. NCBI lineage: Eukaryota > Metazoa > Chordata > Aves > Passeriformes > Corvidae > Cnemophilus > Cnemophilus loriae. The sequence continues at coordinate 598,862 of VZTF01002405.1, forward strand.
TTCTTGGTACAGAAGCAGGTATTGTTCATCTTTAAGATTTTCACTGGCGTAAGTTACAAGGTAAGAGAGAGAATCAGGAGGACCTGATGACTGAGGCCAGCTCCCCTCCTTTCCTTAGCTCCAGTGTTCTTAGCAATTCATTCTTAGAGATTTTGACTTGTGCTCAATTTCCCTAGCAGCAGAGTTCATATGTACTTGATTACTTACACAGGAGACAATTTAACCATGAAAACCTCATATGTGAGGGATTAGCTGAGGGCAAAGTAGGGCTCTTAAACTCTTAATGTAAGTATGGTCATGACAGCACAGTTTGATTAAATTGAAACATTTCACTTAGCAAAGTATAGATTTAATTCTATTAATTTTAAAGGTGTCAGAAAGGAAGGGGTACTCATTTCACTCAGTCTGCACATCTGTCTCCCTGAGGGAACAATGAACAAACCTTGCACGGAAAAAGTAAACAATAACTGTTTCTGTACATAATTCATCTTCTGGTACTTGCAGTTTTTGTGGACACATCTGCGTGATTTCTACAAATCCTATTATACCTCAATAGAGAAATGAGGTTAGTGATGCAAAGTTTTATTTGAGGAGAAAGACATGCTGTTGCTTTGTTTTAAGATAAAATATAAGTGTTAGAAGTTCTCTCTTTTATGTCCTGCAGATAAATGCTGTTGAGAATACTACTGCTATCTTTCTCCCATTGCAACGATTTTGTCTCTGACCATGGTTTTCATGCTTAATTTTTATGTTTACCATCAGTCATGCAATTCCAATTGACATATGATTTAATTTTTCTGCTACATAAACCAATTTTACATCAGTGTAGTTCCAGTAACTGGGGCTACTCACGCCACAAGAAAAAGACGAAGGTCTTTTTTGTTTTCTTTAGTTTCTTTTTCCTTAATCACTTGGGCCAGATTCTTAGCTAATTTAATTTTCCTTTGTTATCTTCAGTTCAGCTCTGTTGACGTACTGTACTGGCAAAATTTGCACTTCATTGTTACAGGTAAACTTTGAAACGAGTCAGTTAAAATTTCTGTGTTTCCATTTTACTGAACTCTTTCATCTGTGTGGAACATTTTGGGCTCTCTTCCTGAACTCACAGGCACCCACGTGATTTGCTAAAATAATGCATATGAAATTGCAGGCTGAACTTGCAAGATAGCTCCCTAAAAATAATCATCTTGAAATCAATGGCTGGACTTAAGAAACCTCATTTATATGTTTTATGCAATGTGATAAATTACTGTTGCACTGTATTAAGAGTTTATACTGAGAGTGACTCAAGTGGATGGTATGAACTGCTTCATCCACCAGCTAAAAATCTGTTTTCTTCTCACTCACTTCTGCCTCGTAGAGAAGGAGAAAAGCAAGGTGGAGTCGTGACTGGTTCTGACTTCAACAACAGAGTGAACAGCCCCCTGGGTGTGTGAAGAGACGAAAAAGTGTGCAACCATCACCCTCCTACAATTGCTCACAATTTAAAAGCCAGCCAGCAGCAGGAACAGGAAGAGAAAAGGTCACAAGAGGACAGTGTCCATGGCCAGCATCAGGTTTCACAGAAGGAACCATAAGGGAGAAAATGAAAAACATTTGGACTTAATTAAGGCACTAATCTGGAAAAATGAGGAACAGTTGAAAGCTGCAGAGTCGGGGCATTGTATAAACTTCTTTTCTTGATCACAAAGTAACCTTGCAGTAGCTTCTGCTACTGAGAATAAGGGAGGAAGAGGTTGGTAGGAACTGGGGCTCTGAGGTCTACCCTAGAGCACTGTTTTTTATGTGAAGTAGCATCAATAAAGGCAAAAGAGGGAGTACAAAAGGAAAGGGGTCTGTGAGAAAATGACATACATTGCTTAGAGCTTTGCTCCCTAACAGATAGTGCTTTCACATCTTTGAAAAGATAAATTTCTCCTAGAAGAAGCTTTTCAGTTGTCATCTTAAATTTTCTGCTAGAAAATTCTCAGTGTGCTTATATATAGTATATAAATAACAGGTAAATACTGAGTTACATAAAATAACATTGTAGATAATATGCACATATATTTGCTTGCATTTATCTCAAAAGAAAAAAAAGTTGGCATGCACATCTGCAAAAAATGAAACAAAAGAAGACAAGATGCTGGAGTTCCTTCTAGCCTTTTCAAGGCCTATCTGCACTACAGCTTTGATTAACTAAAGGCAGAGGTATCTGACTTAGTTCCAGTCCTCTGTGTTTTGTCACTTGTTTGGATACAACAGTGTTAAAGAACAAAATTAGGGACTTACTTGCACTCAGTGGCCCACAGATATTTCACTATGAAAAGCACATAGAAAAACTGTAGTTCTGGGCATCCCAGACAGACAGACAGTGAGAATGCTCAACCTCAAAGTCTGTCCTTTCAGTTACTGCACACTGGCATAGCTATTCAGCAGAGAAATGCAGTGCTGCTCAAAATGGCACTGGAATAAATTCACCCATTAGAAGCTGCATGCACACATCTGAGGGTATTGAATAAGCAGGGATTACAGTTAGATGAGGAGTAAAATGGATGTTGTGTGTCTAAATGCATAATTTCTTTTTTTCTTTATGGTCATAACAAAGACTAAGAAGAGTGTATTTTGTTCACGTGCAGAGACCAAGGCAGATTTGCTACCAGACTGGGTAAGCGTGTCTTATGCAAAACTTTCTGTGGAAAGAGATTTCTAGCCCAGGATTCAGGACAGAGAGATGTTGCGGATCAGGACAGAGAGGTGTTGAGAGATGTGGAGAGATGTTTCCTTTGTAGGAAACAAAGGACACAGCATTTTTTTTTTTTTTAATCAGCTGGTTTTCACCTTTCAGATTCACATTTAATGAAGGGAGACAATTAATTTTCAGTATCATCAAACGAAAAGTTGGATGTTAGACTATTTTCCCCATTCTAGTTTCCATTTGAAATTTCTCAGCTTTAGCAGTTTGAGGATCCCTATGGCCACATCCTTATCTACAGAAAATGGACTCCATCAAGAACAGAATGATGTTGCTTTGTGTCATATGGGGGTATGGCCCACAGTCCAGGTAAGTCTTCAGCTGAGTTTTGGGCCCTGGTTCTCCCACACATTGTTTCATATGCAGCTGTCTGGGCAAACCAGTTTCAAACTGTGCACAGAAAGCTGCTCAAGTACCCGACAGTAGCCTGCATCTATTTTGCATGGTAAGTATAACAGGTAAAGACAAGACACGTAGAATCAAAGCAACCTCTTGTTTCCTTCCCATTAACATACAGGAAAAGAATGGAACATTGATGTCTACTGAGGTAAAGAATTACATAATAATATTGTTATTTGAGAAAAATGAAATAGAGCTTTTTGATAGAAATATGTGCTATTTGGTAAGGATACGTAGAAGTTTGTAGGTCGTACATGAAAGTTCTTTTTAAATTATGTTTCGTGGCAATTCTTTCTAAAAACAGCTGTGGCATGCAGTAAATAGTACAGTTGTTGCTTTGAAAAAAAATCTGCATCTGCAGTGGTCTGAAAATAAAATCCCACATCAAAGAGTTCACTACAAGCTAGCCCTGCTCACAGACAAAGGATACTTATGCAAGGCTGTGTGTGGAGTTACTTCTAAGCAATGCTTTTCCATGTAGTTATTTTGGAATTGCAAGTATGTTTCTCTTCTCCTGTTTTCCCACTGCTGGTAAAATGTGCTCCGTTTTCAGCCTCAGCAGAGTACTGGACAGGTGCACTGAAAGCCCCAAAACTGCAGTTGAAAGGTGCTTGCATGGTTCTCTCAGCTGGTAGAGCTTATTCTGGTATCATTTAGGCTAGATTTATGCTGATGGAACACCTCTGGGTGAAATCCAGGTCTTTTTGAACTCAGGGCTAATATTAACTCCAGGGACAGCCAAATGAAACCAGCTTACAGAGAGAGCACTGGAAATACCTTTGTTATTTATGCATTTGACTTAAGCCAAGTAATCTAATTGTTGATGGGTTTCAGTAAAGTATGCCCCAACTGATGCCATTAAGGTCAACCAAGTTAATCTTGTTTTACATATGTGGGATTGGGATCAGAATTTGTCTAAAGATTCTTTTTTCAGTCATTTAAGAGAAGGAAGTGGAACTAAAGGTTTTTACAGCTGAATTAGGATTTTAAAACAAGGTTAGATGTAGGGAGAAAGGAAGATTACAGTGAACTTCTTTGACACGTCCAGCCTACTAAGGAGCAGCTTCTGTTGCCACTGCCTCTGCCAGCCTGTGTAGTTACATGCCATCCTTAGGCTTTATTTCCAAAAGACTCATCAAGGTACTTTCTGCCTTTTCTTATGTTACTTTTCTCACCAAGAATACCAGCAAGCAAGTTTTCTACTCCTTTTTTAGTTCTTGAAATGGGTGGCAGCATTTTAATGTTTTTAAGTAGTATCTGTGCCAGGTACATGGGAACTCTTTTTTTCAAACTCTACTGTTGTCTGAGGTAAATCTAGGCACAGATGCTACCCAGTAATCATTAATGCCCTGCCACACAAGTGCATGGACTACTGCAGAGGTCAGTCCCGCCCTGCCCAAGTGCTGCATTTAGTTCCATCTACGAGTCACTAACCTAAACATTGAGAAGGCACTGTTAGAGCAAATGAAGCGGAAAAGTTGCTCCCAAAAATCAGTGGACACAAATCTCTCTCCTCTGCTTTCTGAAGAGATGCCAGTTCCTCCTGTGTATACACCTGGTAGAGCAGTACTGCTCAAAGAAACATCTCAATCTTCCATGGCAACAAGCCCAAAAGCTGATCTGCCAGCCCCAACCTGGTTAACTACTAACAGGCAGTAAGTGGGGGCAGCCAGCACCCCAAAGAGCAAGGGCAACCTATTTCTTCTGCACTGGGGACAACTTTCACACTGCTGCTCTGGTGCTGCAACACTTGGGCGACTTCTAGGACACAGATTCCTAGGGAGTTTCCTTTACCTTTCTGACAATCTGCTAGGAGGCTCAGACATCTGAGTTTTGCTTCACCACCTATATCCCAGGAACTCTGCTAGCTGGCTCAGTCTACAAGCACCTCTCATATCATGTGCAGTGATTCCAGAAAAACAGCTTTTCAGTTCTCATCTTTCTTCTTCTCTGTTAACAATATTCCCATGTCCTCAGAAACCCAGTGAAATTACACTGCCAAACCAGTCTGCTGCCCACCTGCCCATACGTGTACACTCTGATGGACACGCTCGGCAGCATCCCCTACACTGCCTGTCAGCAGGTCAAAGGTGGCGCTGGCAAAATCAGCAGATGCCAGCACAGGAATCACGGGAGTTCTTACTTTTAAGTCCAGTTTCCAAATTTCTGTAGTTTCTGATAGGCATCCTAGAATTCACCATTAGAAAAACAACTATGGAATAGCCTCATGGAATATTGGAGGATTTATTAATATATAGATATAGGGCTGTAGAGACTGTATGATTAATAAGAAAAGCACCTTGACTGGGGAAAAAAAGGTGGTATGTGTGCGCTTCTGCTCAATCTCTTCAAATACTGTAATTTCAGTGAATGACTAAACTAATCCAGTGGAATAACCCCAAGTAGACATTTCCCATCTCCAGGAATTTCCCACTGATGTCCCCCAAGGCACGTCCCCACTTTTTGCATTTTTTCTCTCTATTGCTTTGTAAAAAAGACTTCTAATTCTGTACACTTTATTATTCAGCCTGCTCCAATTAGGAGAGCCTCTAAAAAACTTTCTTTCTCTCCTCTGTAGACACAAAACAGTCCTTCTTCCATATTCTGCTTTTATACTGTGTATATTCTGTCATCCTAAATTTTACCAGTGCAAATTAAGAGACATGATCTCTCTGCATGGGGGAAAGGTGTAGTTATTTATATATAACTTAGAACATGCTTTGGTATGTGTTCCTAGCTAAATATATAAAAAAAGACAACTACCAACTCAACATCTCTTGAAAAATTAACATTCTCAATTCAGTGACATTTTTTATTATGCACCTTCATTTGGCTTAGCAGGCTGTGTATGAAAGCATCCAATCTGGAATCATTAGTGACAGTTACTAAATTTCAGCTTTTGCCTCCTGTTTCCAGGATTTTTTTTTTATTATTTCAACATAATTCTGACTATGTTTTCAAGTCTAAAGGATATAAATCATAAAAATACTAAACAGACATACATATACATCAGAACCTTTGGTTTCTCCTCAGATCCACCAATTTCACCTGTACAGAACTACAATTCTGTCTAAAAGGTTTATGTACTGGGTATCAGTATCAACTAGTTAGAGATGCTTTAAAAAACCTTTTTATGTGACATTTGGGAAAAATCTGGTGATAGAAAAACATACACTTTTTCCTTCCAAGAGTAAATCAAACTATGACTCCTTCACACTCAGCCTGTCTTTTAGATATGTAACTATAAACCCATTATAGTTGATCTCTAGATACGGTGCTCTAACTCTCCATTTCATGTAACTTAAATTACATAAAATGCATGCTCATGTATTAAAATATAGTTATTGCTTTTTATGAAGAAAATAAACAGCAGGATATACGTTATCATTGCCGTCACAGGGAGCTGTACTGAATAATTCCTTTGACTACAGTATGAAACATCCAACTTTAAATGTCAGTAACTGAAGTATGAACAAATGGACTGATAAAAGGCTTTCCTGACCAAAGACCCATCTATTCCAATATCTGACCTCCTAGCAGATATGCAGGGAAGAGTACAAGAAAAGCATATTTCAGTACTTCTTTGGAATACTCTCCCACCTTCCACAATTTGTGGCCCTATGAATACTTTTTTTTTAAAAAACCTTTATCTCATATATCAGGATGACATTTTTTATTAAATATAATAATAAAGGATAGATATTATTTCTTATGTTTTGAACTTGCCATTATTAGACTAATAATTTTCTTTAGTTTTATTTCACAAGCTGGAAAATTCTAGCTAGATTTCTTGTGCTAACGAAAGTGTCCTCCTCCCTTTTTATACAGACAGGTCTTGCTGCTCTGGAACCCAGCGTTGGGGGAAGAAGCTGTGGGAGACTCCTTGCTGCCCCCTGTACCAGACACCACGAGGTTCCTGACATCAGGCATCTCTTTTCTTCTCTCTTATGTCTGCTAAGTAATTCAATGAGTATACTAAACCTACCTTCATTTGTGTTACCACTGCTATGTGAACTACAATTGGTAAGAACTCGCTAGGATATCCTGCATCCTCCTTGTGACATATTTTACCCTTAACCCAGGAGACTAATTACCAAAATGGTTCCATTTCTTTCTGTTCAGGACACAGATGTCTTTGCACTGAAGAATCACAGCTCGATATTATTCTTCTCTTCCTTCCTCTCCCTGCTAGACTGCCGGATGGTCCCAGGCCTCGTAAGCTTCTTTTCTTAACCTGGCTGCCTACGGAAATGAGGTGTTTGCAACACTGCTTTTCATCTGGTGGTGTGGTTTGTTGTTCTTTGTTTTTTTTTTCCTGCCTGCCAGTGCCTTGGTAGTAACAGAGAAATCTACCGAGAAATTCGTCTGCATCTGAAAGAGGAGTCTCAAAGAAAATTGCAGCAATAAGCAGGTAGGGGAGAACAGCAAGATAAAATTGTGCCATTTGGTGAGATTAGCTGGACATAAATTGTGGCATATTTTAGGTGGCAGCAGCTGGCTGATGACCCAGCAAGCTCGAAGCATTGCTAGCCACAATACTGGTGACCCTTGCAAGACTGGGAACATCGGGATGGTCCTGAATGCGATGAAGGTAGACAAATGTATAGAGAATCAAGGTGCAGGAATTTTGAGACTACTGGAACAACTTATTTTCTTGCCTTATGCTATCCTTTTAAGAACATACTATTTATGGTTTTAGAGCTAAAGTCAGGTTTTGCCTTTGTATAATCTTTCTATTTGAGGATCACAAGGCACTATATGAGCATTAGATCAATTTCTCACACATATCTTCTGAAATTATGCACTCACAGTATTCATAGGGAAAACATGTAAACTGGATTCACTAATTTAAAGCAGCTATAGCTTTTTCTTTGTGGACCTTACTCACTAACACATTTTTAATATACCTATGTACAAATACTAAATATGAAAAATAAAATAACACTAAATGCATCATCTATGTAAAATACTCAGATAAGAAACTATGAAAATTATTAGGCTTCTTCACCACTGACTGAAAACTATAATAGTTGGTTTCATATTTATGTGTGATATGAATCCCAAATAAAGAATAATAATAAATTTTTAATGCTTTTAAACATACTGATTTTCTGGGGGTTTCAGAGGACAGACTTTTGTTTAATCATATTTCTGGGCCATTGCCAGGCTGTCACTAGTCCCTAGAGCTGAATCCCTGGACATCAGAGGTTCTCCCCTGGAGCTGCATCTCTAGACATTAAAGATTCAGAGTCATTACATACCTTAAGCTAGGAGAGACACGGGACTTGGTCCTAATTACAGCTTATGCCTATTTAAGGTTCTTTCAGCTTAATGCAGAAGCCTTGATACAAATAAAAATCAGGTCCTCAGCCACTTCAAAAGTACTCACAAGAAAGGTTAAAATTCTGTTTAACTTCCTCTTCTTATCAAAGTCTTGGAAAAAGAGAGCCTTTTCATAAGGACGAGCACTGCATGTTTTATCTGAAGTCTGCCGTTTAAAGAGGGTGATTGATTTTTCCACATTAAGGGCAAAATAGCAGGAAATCTGTGCCTCACTAACTCTTACACACATACCTGCTAGCAACTGAGAGGCTCACTATTCAAATCAAAATGGGATTTCTGGGTTTTAACTGTAGCACTGGAAGGGCTCAATTCCTTTGGCTTTGTCTTAAATTAAGAGCCAAAAATTATTTCCCCACGAGACTTCAAGTTATGTCTTTGCCAAGGCCATGGGTCACTTGATTGCATCCAGAAGTTTGCTCTATACTTAGCTGGTGATGTGTTGATGTGATGAGGTTTCAGCACATGATACTTCATAGTAACTGAAGCTGGTTCCCATGATTTTTTTAATTCAGCTGGGGAATAGGAGTACATAAAATCTGACTATAATTTTCAGGGGTTTTTTTTTCCCACGTTATAGTTTTCCAGAAACGTAAGCATTTACAGGGACCTTTGATTTCTCACTTTTATCTGTACACCATAGAGTTATTAATGGAAATGAAAAATAAAACTGCCATGTAGATGCACTGCTGTGAAAAAAAATATTACTAATTAAATGTGGAGTAAGTGACTATGATAAAACCTCTTGGTAATATGCCTGGCCACTGTGGGACAAGAGGTCACACTTCACGTGCCAAGAATGACAGTGAGATGCTACAGGGGTTTGAGAACCAGTTGGAGAGTCAGTTCTCTAGTTCAGTGACCTCACTTCAGTGGGAACTGTATAAACACAGAAGTCGACCAAATAAATTTAGATGTATTTATAACTCTCTTGTGTAGTGATGTCCGCTGAAGACAAGGGATGTAGAAATTATAGACTGCCAGTAATGGTAAAAGAAAACAACAACAAACACAACTTGAAATATATATTATAAAGAGCAGACAAGGAAAAAAACTTTCCAGAGAAGACTGCCAGTAGCTCAGTGACACTCAGCTTTTTCACACCAGGATCATTTTCCTATATGGTTTGCCTCTAACAGAAGCCTCTGTCTTATTTGTCAGTCTGGGCAGGACGGACTGGCTGGGATTCTCTGAGAAACCCTGCAAAAACATTAAGGCTTCCTTGCCTCCATGCCTAACTGGAAAAGGAGAATATAGTTTTCTTGCTCACTGAGTGGCATACAGATAAAGTATTCAAATTAATTCTTTGAAATGAAAGAAAGAAAATAGCAAGAACTGCCTAAAGAGGTATTAAAGGACTATTTTAAATTTCTTGAGATTATAATGACAAAAATTCTTTGTAGTCCAATCTTCCATGCATCCCATTCCCACACATTCTGCAAATACCTATAGGATGGCTTAAAACAAACCCAGATTGCAGTTTTCATTAAAACCAAAGGTCTGTCCCGTGCGTCAAGAGCAAGTTGCTCACCCTCAATGCTGCAGCTCTGCTAGGCATGTCTGCATGTGTGCCACCTTTGCACTCCCAGAAGGTCCTGTGCAAACTGTACCTTGGCACAATCACTGGCAAGAAGCAAAGTCCCAGCGTGCCAGACTTCTGCGTTACGAAACTGAAACAGAGGGGCACTTCCTTGTATTACAGAAGAGACATATTGCAAAACACACGCACATATAAAGATTTTTATGAGAACATGTGACAAACCATCTAGAAAGCCAACAGTGTATCTGTGCCACAGATCATCAGGTGTTAAAAGCTGTCTGTGCAGGGTTCCTGCTCTACTCACTGCCTTGAAAGGTCTCTCCGTGAGCTGCAGTCTTCATTCAAAAGTTTATTTTTACAAAGCATCTCTTCATTGTCAGCATAACACCTTCATGAAATAACTCAAAATTCTAAGCGAAAGCAATTTAATCCTTGTCTCTGAAACACAGCATACTCTTGCTATACAGAATTTCTAGAATAAGATACATAGTGGTCAAGTATGGATTGCAGTTACAAAGGGCATTCTATGCTTTCATTGAAAAAAGAGGTCATATTTGATTTTTTTTCAGTCTTCCAGTATTTGTCCCTCTTTTCAAGCTTCATTGACAGCGCTACAGGAAGTTTCACAGCAAATACCTTTTATCCCCTAGGACGCATAGCAGCTGGGCTGGCTGATGGACTTACAACTCTGCACATTTTTCAAATGTTTCCTTGACTGCTTTTTAGGAACAGCTACTTCTATAAACCTTTTGTTACTTCTAAGTTGTCCAACCTTTATGGAAATTCCTTTCTAAATGAATATGAAACAGTATCTTCACTACTTCTGAATCACTAATTTCTGTCATTTCCATTTAATCTTGTGCTTATTTTCAGTTATTTTCACTTCTTTATTCTGTTTGCAAAAGCTTATTTTCCCCACATTTTTAAGTGTAATTTCATTTTTTGCCATAATCTCATTTAAAAAATATTTTATTTTTGTACATATTTCTCTTATATTTCCATTTTCAAAAGTTCTGCACTTTTTTTTAATCCTTCACAATATTATAGTTCTTTGTAGAGGCTTTTTAGTTCACAGTAGTAGTAAAAAACATTTTGTGATACTGAAAGAAGGGAGTTTGCTTCTTCCTGCTTGCAAGCCTGCAAGTTTCCTCTCAGTCATGTGTGTTTCCTTGGCTTTTCATTAAGAAAAACAAAAAAAGAGACAAGAACTATGTGTTCTTGGCTTGTCACAGTATTTTACAACCTTGAAGGACAGAGATCAACTTGTTGGGCACAAAATGAAAACTTTAGAACAAGCAGCTTGCGGGTTTTTAAAAATAATTTTTATTTGGCATCACCAGTCAAGCCTTTCATGTTGCTGAAATCTATTGCTGTCTCTGAAAAATCAGTCAACCTAAGCTGGTACAAAATCAGTTCAAAGAGAGATTTTTCTTACTTTACGATTTCTTAGAAGCTTTTGAAAGTGTCACCTCAAAAGAAGGATACTAAATACTTAAAATATGTTCCTACTGTCTTCCATAAAGCAATAATAAAGGACATAAATTCTGGCCTTCACAACACAAAAGCTACATTGAAAGAATTTTAGGAGGTTGAGAAATCACATCCTGAGAATTTAGGAAATGCCAACTAGCTTGATTTTGGCTTTCATGCTCTTGATGATGATACAATTCTTAGTTATGTGGGTCTAACTTTTTTTTTTAAAAAAACAGCACAAGAGCTTCATTAAATGAGCAATTACTGTGTATTTACTTTCTCTTTCTGGCCAGGTGGGTGATCGGCCAGACAGAGTGCTGTTGTTCTGACTACTGTGCTGACCACCAGCAGTGATGGATTCTCATCTTCTGGGCAAACGAAGATATACACTTTTGACCTTTAATCTGCAGATATATATTATTGTAAGGGGAAATAATAAAATTAAGCATCTCTGATCCATTCCAGGCTTTGGAATAGGGTGTGTTCTAGTGTGCAAGATTATTCTGCTTGCTGTCCATGAATTTGTCCTTCCTACCTACTCCTGCAAGTCTATCTTGTCCCACTTCAGCAGACTGAAGTCTTTTTACTTCACTTACGGGATTCTGCCCAGTCTCAGTCTTCTTGTCCTGTCTATTTCAAGATAAGATCAAAATCATTATCTGAAAATATCCATTTGGCCATCCCCTAACACCGGAGGTACTTGAGCTCATATATTTGAGTTAGTGCCGTAGGCTCCTCTTGGAGCCAAAGGAGAAGAAACAAGCACTTACAGGGTACCATTGATCTGTTTGAGACTGTGGGAGTTAAACTGCTGCCCAGACTTCTCTGACACATTGTCTTAATACCCATTCACTTTGAATCTTATGCAAAGGTGTTTCTTAGTAGCATATTAACTGCCCTTCCGATTTCCAACAGCATTTGTTTCAGACTTTTTTCTTCTCATTTTTCTGAGCTGTAGATTTAGATCTGCTCTGTCCCTTGGAATTTTCCCCTGTATTTATTTTAGTTGCTTCTGCTGCGTATTTGATCTGGATCTTGGCTTCTTTATCATCTTAGTTGGCATTTCTCCTTTTTTTTTCCCCAAAAGCAGTGTTTCAGCACTTAAGCGTCTGACAGGTTAATCATGACAAAAAGGAATGTACTTAAATCTCATTATATTTTTGAACTTCAAAGAGTTTTGCTCATATTTATTAATGTATCATCACAATATTTAAGTCAGAATTACCACTGCTGTTCCAAAGGTAGGTGAACTGAGGTGCAGACATTAAGGCTTAAATCTCTTATACATTTAAAAACTACAAATAGTCAGCAGGAGGCCTAATCTGTAGGAAGCAGGAGAAGTCTGGTACTAAGAGGTTTTTCAAAGCTTGTGTTTGGTATTGTCCAAGTTTCCCAACTTCTTTGAGTCTGCGCTCTAGTCCAGCGGATTTAAGTACCTCCATCATCTTTAAATAACCATGTTCTGAAGTACTACAAACTTAAATACCTAAACCAACACCAACCTAAATGATTATCTGCCTGGTCTAAAGCAAACTAGTACTACGCAGTAATACCTTACTGCATGTGGGTGGATTTTCTTTACAGGTGACGTAAAATTCCTCCATGTAGACCAAAGTGCAAAGGAGAACAGTAGGATAACAATTAATGTTCTAAAACTTCATGGATTACGGGAGGGTGGGAAGTATTACAGCTGTCTGTTGCTGCTGCTCTTCCATAGAGGCTCCAGTTCACAGCACCACAGAACACGGTTGTTCACCACTTTATGACGTTTTGGCATTTCCACTTGCACTGATACACGGCAAAAGCACTCCTGTGCAAACACCTCTATGGATTTGATTCTGAAAATATACCACATTGCTAAATACAAAAAAAATAATGTGGGTGTTACAACTACGGATTTTTTTATTACCCTAAACTACTAAATAGTGCACATTAATACTGTACATCATAAAATTCTTAATCATGTAGGTATACTCTTCAGTTTATTCTATCTGATAGTACACTACCACTCTTCTAAATCATTACCAACGAAATCTTTAAAACAGTAGCTCTTTGTCCACTGTAGGTTGTAAAAAGAGAAGGTGTTATCTTCATCATACATCACAGCCTTCATTTTTTCCTATGGTATTGTTTATTGATGACTAAGGTCTGTTTACTTTCAATTCTAAGCAGAAACTCATTCTATTACTTTGCTTTTAAGAAAAACTTCTTCACAAAAGCCTGTAAAATAAGATTGAGATCACTGATGCACTTTTCTGAAAAATATTCAGGAAGCAGTACTACTAAATATCATAAACTCAGATGTTGAGGTACTACACCACAAAAAATATTTTCTTCAACTAGTCACAATGAATTATTTTTCCCAGTGTTGTTTTAAAACTTGATATTCCAGATTGACATTAATTATCACTGCTACAAAGTTTCTACAGTATATCATGAAGTAAGTCTTGAGGAAAATGAATACTCTCTATTAGAAATGACTGATTTTCTGTGAATACTGAAAATAGTCTATACATGAAATTTATATTGTCATCAGATCTCTTTTCTTTTTCACCAGCAACAGATAAATTCACCGTAGCATTTTATTTTATTTTTAAATGAAAACTAATTGGTGGTAAAGGCACAAACGCATGCGCACATTGGAAAGAATATTTTGTGTTTCTCCAAGTGGCATGTAATATATCAAGAACCATCGTATGCTCATTATGCCACATCTGTGGTTCAGAAAGGCAGTACATACAATAGATATAGTAATACTTTTGCTTAAGCAACAGTTAGGACCTGTATAAATCCAAAAGGAATTATAATTATTTAACACCATTTGGAAGACTCACTTTCTAATTCACCGTATTTTTTAAGTTCTGTAACTACAAACCACTTCAGCTTTAGTAGGTACATAAAGGTGAAGAATAAGTATGTTTATTTTTAAACTTCAGTTCCTGTTGAAATTGTCAATGACTTTTAAATGAAGTATTCTGAAGCACCAGGACAGTTATTTCAGATACAGAACTTCCAAGTGGAACACATTACTGAAGAAAAGTATCATACCATAAATGTTCTGTAATGACCTTGAGCCAGTCTGCCTGTTTTATCACCACAAATTTCATTTGCCAAGATGCAGTCACTGTATTCACAAAACTGTGCTTATGTTCAAAATCACTAATTTTAATTCACATTTATTTTCAGGAAATCTGAGTTCAAAAAGAGCCTAAACTTTTGACTTCTTTTTATTGTTTGGCTACACTGGAAAAAAGCATCAGATACTCAGGATATCTGCTCCTTAGCTGTCACTTTGCAGTGAGCTGCAGAAAGGGGTTTTCAGAAAACTGCACATACATTTTACATATATTTCTAATTGTTAGCATACTGTCTATACCTACACAGTTCAAATTTCAGCCTTAGGTACATGTAAAGAAACGGGAATATTTGGAAGAAATTCCATATTCCTTCTATCTTCTCCCACTCCAATTTCTTTTGCCACTTTTGGTGCTTTTGGACTTATCACAGCAGCATCACGATGCTAAGTATACGATAGCAAAAAACATCAGAATTAAATGCTGAGCTTAACATCACTTCCTCCTTTCCATTACTTCCACCTCCCAGAAGCTGTGGCAATGCTTTTTCACAGATTCTTTGATCCGGTTGCGGCTAAGGGATCCCTGTCACCCTTTCTTCCAGCAAAGGGCTACAGCAGAAAGCTGTGCTGAGTGCAGGCTCACAGGAGATGGGGGTGTCCTGGCAGAGCACATGCGAGAGGAGCTTCTGAAGATGGAGACAGTCCTGAATCACAGGATGAAACTGGAAAAGGACATGGCCTCAATGTCCAATAACCTTTGAAGTGGTGCAGATGGAAGTCCTCTTCTTCCCCACAAGTAACATCTCCGTGGTAGAAGAGATGGTTAGAAGAAGGTAAAGAAAAGAGGTTGGTTTTTTTTTTTAATTCTGAGTGTTGTTTCCCTTCTCTTTTCTTTTCACACCTACATATTCTACACACTTCCCTTCTTACTTCTGCACCTTCTCACCTCTCTCTTGCCCAAATAACTTCTCCCTTCAGCCTTCTCTTAAATCCCATATTAGCCTATTTCTGTCACACTTTCATTTTTCCTTTCATAGAACCATAGAATTATAGAATCATTTAGATTGGAAAAGACTTTAAGATCATCAAGTCCAACTGTTAACACAGCACTACGAAGTCCACCACTACACCACGTCCCTAAGCCCAATGTCTTTTAAACACCTTTTTAAACATCTTTCTAATACCTCCAGGGATGATGACTTCATCACTGCCCCAGCAGCCTGTTCCAGTGCTTAACAACCCTTCCAGAGAAGAAATTCTTACCAATATCCAATCTAAACCTCCCCTGCTGCAATTTGGGGCCTTTTCCTCTCATCCTAGTTCTTGTTACTTGGCAAAAGAGATTGACGGCCACCTGGGCACTCACTGGCTCACACGCAGCGGCTGTCCACCAATACCCCCAGGTCCTTTTCCACCAGGCAGTTTTCCAGCTGCTCTTCCCCCAAGCTGTAGCACTGCACGGGTTGTTGTAACCCAAGTGTAGGGTCCAGCACTTGGTCTTCTTGAACCTCATACCAGTGGCCTCACCCCATTGCTCCAGCCTGTCCAGATCCCTCTGCAGAGCCTTCCTCCTCTCCAGTAGGTCACCACTTCTGCTCAACTTGTTGTATCTGCAAACTGAGGGTGTTCTTGGTCTCCTCAGTTAGATCATCAATAAAGGTATTAAATGTGCCTGACCCAAACACTGAGCCCTGAGGAACACCACTTGTGACCAGTGACCAGCTGGATGTAGCTCCATTCACCAACTCTCTCTAGGCCCGGCCATCTGGACAGTTTTTTTACACAGTGAAGAGCACACCTGTCCAAGCCATGAGCAGTAGTTTTTCCAGAATGCTGTGGGAAATGCTGTCAAAGGCTTTACTGATGTCCAGGTAGACACATCCACAGCCTTTCCCTTATCCACTAAGTGTGTCACCCCATCACAGAAGATCAGGTCAGTCAATCAGGACCTGCCTTTAATAAACCCATGCTGGCTGGGCCTGATAACCTGTACATGCTGCTTGAGGATACCCAAGATTATTTGCTTCATAACCAAATGAAACCTTCCCTGTCACAACTCTGAGGCCATTTCCTTTTGTTCCATCACTTGTTACTTGTGAGACTGGCCCCCACCTCACTCCAACCTCCTTTTAGGTAGCTCTAAAGAGCAATAAGGTCTTCCCTGTTCCTCCTTTTCTCCAGACTAACCAGCTGCAGCTCCCTCAGCTGTTCCTCATCACTCATACTTCGGATGCTTCACCAGCTTCACTGCCTTTCCCTGGACACACTCCAGCACCTCAATGTCTGTTTCAAAATGAGGGCCCCAAACTCAAGCCCAATACTTGAGACATGGCCTCACCACTGCCAAGTGCAGGAGCACAATCACTGTCCTCACCCTGCTAGCCACACTATTGCTGATACAGGCCCGGACGCTGCTGGCCTTCAAGATGGCTCCTGTTCAGCCATCTGCGCTCCCTCTAACCCAGTGCTTTTAAGTCCCTTATGCTTATTTTCCAGCACAATTCCTGTACTTTTCAGAGATTCCTTTTTCTGACCTGCTCCTAAAAACTATCTGACAACCACCACCTGACGACCATCAGTTTTGGGGACCGGCTGGGAGCACAGCTCCCCCCACACCAGTGGCTGGTTGGGACGGGGAGGGGAGGGAAGGCCTCGCCCAGCACAGCGGTACCCGAGGCGGCTCCGCAGGGCTCTGTCCCCCGAGAGCAGCGCCGCCGAAGCCCCGTCGCACAACAAGCGCCGACCCCGGCGCCCCTTTCCCGCCGCCGGCCCCGCCCCTGCGCCTTCCCGCGGGGATGACGCCGCCGCCCCGCGCCGCGGAGGCGGGACCCGGGCACGGCGGGCGCTCGTAAGTTCCTTCCCCCCGCGGCGGTGGGGCCGCGNCAGCATCCCCCGGGCCGCCGAGGTGTGTGCGGGACCCGCCCGGCTCCCGCCGCCGCAGCCCGGGAGCGGCGGTGCGGGGCCTGCGGCGCTCGGCCGGGGGCGCCGTGTGAGCTCAAAGCCGCTACGGCCACCCGAGCCGCGGCCCGGCGGTGTCACAGCCCGGCCCGGGGTATCACCGCCGCCAGTGCGGAAACTGCGAGAGGGCGTGACTGCCGTTGCCGGTCCTGATGTTATAATAAAGACCTGCCGAAAGGCCGCGTACGACAGGTTCTTAAAAGTCACGAAGGTTACTTGTACAGCTCACGCTTTTATTAGTGGTGGCCATAGAACGTGTCTTCTGTGAGGGGTGGCAGTGGGTGCCTCCAGGTTTTGTGGCGCTGGGCCGTGACAGCGTTTGGCCCCTGTGCGGTCCCTGCCAGCGTGAGTCAGAGCCGTGCGCCGAGCTCTTGACTCCGAGACCTGAGCCACGTTTCATAACCTTGCTGCTGCTTCCATAAAAGTACAAATACGATGCGCAGTCCTCTCGGGCTCCTTACGGTTTGGAAGGAACTGACAGCCAAAGGGTTTTGTCCTGTGGCCGCACACACGGATGCAGTAAATGGGTGTAGCGTTTGTGTGTAACTCACTGAGGCCTGTCGGCTTATGAATCCATTAGAACTTTAAATAATGACATCAGGAACATATCCCGGGTTCCAAGCGATCAGATGTGTCCGGCATACATAATATAAGGAGAGAAGCGTTTTAAAGCAGCATAAAAAAGTTTTCAAAAGGCTGTGCAAATGTCTGCAGCGTCACAGATTTGAAACAGTATGAAAGATTGGCTCGTTTCAATTTATTTTGCCCAAAAGTCATGCTCTAGTAAAAGATTTTACTTAGTTCTATACCTAAATTAAGATTGACGTGGTACGTCTTGTGCTCAGTTCCTTCTCCAAGTTAGCTCTTGCTGAAGCTTTTTAATGTGTTAAAGTCTCAGTCACCAGCCTAGCCCTTAAATGCTGTATAGTTAAGCTAATTATAGTCTTGAATTTTCTTGGACTGATTTATTTGAACTTGTAATATGCCATTAAAGGTGATCTTTCATGTTATTATTCCTTAATAAAAAGGAACGAGGAGGATAACGTAGGGTAAATGCATGGCTTCCTTGGATCACAGTAGTTCGTGTGCAGTTTTTTTTCCCACAGAACTATTCAGCAACCAAAATACTGAGCTGTTGTTCTTTTGTTTGTTTGTTTTTTCAATAACCTGATTGTAGCTAGTTATTTTTAGCAATAGTTTAACTTAATCTCTCTCAAAGTTATTTTTATGTAAAGCAAAATACATCAGGGATGAGTGCGTATTTTTTCTGCTTCAGTAGCTAGAAGAATTGGATTTTTTCCAACTTCGAGTTTGTCGAAAGACAGAAAGGAAAAGGAAGAAAAAAGGTGTATGACAAGTTATATGTTTAAAATATTTTTCATAATGATCTAATGTTCTTAGTATTTAATTACAAAAATATTCTTGGGTAGTGATAACTGGAGGATCAGAAGAAAACCAGCACTGTACTATGGTGCAAATGTTTTTAGCTTTTGGGCAGGCTGTTAAAGAAATAGATTGTGCAGTAGCTAAAGTTGGAATTGAAATGTTTTTCAAAGCATTTAATGAAGAAAATACTAGTTTCTTATGTTTCCTGCATCTCATTTGTGAGTGAGAATATCAGAACTAGCTATGGCGGGGAGACCATAGATGAGATATGTCTGACTTTCTCACATGAAGCCTTAGAAATTTGTAGTGATTGTCACACATGTTTTTGATGTACAGGTTCGAGGATTATGTTGTGCTAGGTGGAAGGAGTGTTCTTCATCAGTGACTTGGACTGTTTCAAGCATTTTTATGTGTGCAGGTAAAACATTTATAGAAGTGGTTTAACGTTTTAAGTGTCCGTATGAAACTGGTGATGGTTTTATGTATTTATTTGCACCTAAGGAGGTATATGGTGTCAGGTCAGAGTGAAATAGCCAAATGTTGAATATAGAACTTTGATTAGAAGCTGATTGAAAATATCACTGCAGTTGCAGTTAAAGAAACTTTGGAGTTTTAAAAGTGCATGGTAAAATCAGAAATGTGTGAACGTTTATCACTTATTTTAGCGATATTTATTCAGATATTTATTATTGTAATCTCTGGTCTAAAGTCCTGTTAATATATGGTACACATCAGAGGAGATGCTGTTATATTGTGAGTAAACATGTTTTAGTAGAATTCTTGTTTATTTACGGCTTCCTAAAATGTTTATCTTTTTTATTAAATACGATTTTCTGTCCTTTGCTAAATATATTTCCTGAGATATTGGAACTTTCTGTTGTTTTTGTTTTTTTTTATTTCCTTGAAATAGGAATTAAGATGGATGAAATGTTTCATTGGTCATAGCAGCAGCGGGACGTATAAGGTGGGTATGTTGAAAGATTACGGTTAATATCCTTGCAGAGTATTTTAGATTTTGATTCTATGTCTATCTGAACACAAAGACAGTTTTTGCCTCTGTGTTTGAGTTGCTGTTTATTCGTTCATTTAAAATTCTTTAAGGTCATCAGAGGTGTGCTCCATTGGGCTTGCACTCCAGTGAAACTAATTGTTTTCATAATTTCCTTAAAAGATATTAGTGGTTCAGCAGCAGAAAAATATGTTTTGATGCTCATCCTTATTTGCAGTCAAGACAAGACATTGGCCTTATTTGCTAAGACTTAGTGCTTCGTGCTGGTATTTTAATTCACTTACAGAGATCCAGAACATGCTTTTACTTAAAAAGATTTTTTGAAAACAAATTTAAAGCATGACCATATATTTTTACAAGACTAACATTGGCAAATAAGAGAGATGCTTGGGTAATAATTGAGCCCTTTCTCATGGAGCATATTTGCATGTTGTTACCAAAGTTGAGTGAACCTCTTCACAGTATAACCACCATTAAATTATATGACAGAGATCTTTATTTTTGTTTTTTATTTATTTAATTTCAAAAATAAAAAGTTGTGGGGGTTTTTTAAAATTTCTTTCTTTCTTGTGTTGGGGTAGTGAAGAGATTTTTACTGCCAGCTTAAAACGGTATTTGGAGAATGCTGTTGTCTTTGTACTGTGTTTGCTCTATCACTGTTGGTCTTATCACCTCATGAAACCACAGAACAAATGGGTAGAAACCATCCTATTCAAGTACCACAAAGTGTGATATTTGCTAATTAAGTGTGTCTTTGCCTTACTGTGTTATAGTACTGTATTTGCTGGTATTGGTTTGTCCTTAATTGGCTGGTTAAACCTAGTGTCAGTAGTATTCAAGCATTACTTTTTAAAGGACTGATTTAATGAGTATTTATAGTGTAATTGAATGTTGTAGGAAATGTTAGCATGGTTTGTGTAGCAATACATCATAATCTGATAATTCTTCCAATTAAGAATGTAATCAAAACACCATAAACCTAACTGTGATAGAGCTGTACTGTGTACTGAACAAGGATGCAAAAGGGCATAAATTAAGGAGAGACTATCTTTGGTTTATCACTTCAGTCTTTTACCATTTTAGGAAAGAATAATTTCCTCACCTAAACTGTGAACTGTTCTTTTTCTCTTTGGTTCTTTTCTTGCATCTTTTTGAAGGCCATACAGTACCGAAAGCCTTGCTTGAAGGGTGTCCTCATACCAGAAAGAGGTTTAGTAGTGGGCTGTTAGTGCACCTCGAATTGTTGCACAAATGGAAAGAATGTAATCGGTAGCTCAGTACATCTTTCAGAATTGTAATGCCTTGTGGTCACTTTGTTTATAGTTAAGCTTTTATTTTTTGCAGAGTGATGAGATGTTTTTTCATGGAATTGTATCTAGAGTAAAATTATGGAGTATTGAATGATAAACATGCAGTTTTTTGAAGTGTGACTTTTACTTTTAGAGGCTGCTCTAGGATGTTAATTTCTGTGTATGCATTATGTTGTTTCGTTCTGTGGCTTAGCCCTTTATTGTTTTTCAGAAAGTCTAAACCCAGGCTTTTGGTTTAGAAAAAGTGTCATGGTTAATGGCAAGAAGAGATCATGTGGTGAGCTTCAAAGCTGGACTATCTCAGTGCTGCTGAAGAGCCTCTGTCGCAGCAAGTCACTGGGGAGCCAGCAGTATTCTTGTGGTTCACTTGGGTATTTGCCAGGAGGAGCAGGTGCAAAAGAGATGGAAAAGCAGCTTGGAAAATTCGTTTGATAGGTGAAGGAGTTGTGGGGGAAAGAAACTACTTCTGGCAGACTTACTAGGATCTATCACTGAAATTGGTTTGGGATGTTAGGTTGGTTGTAAGCTACGCTTCCGGGGAGAATTTTTTGTGTTCAGGTGTGGGCAGCAGAGCAGTCAGAGCTATGTTTCTGTACTCAGTCTTCGTCATGAAGCCGTATGTTACCAGTAGCTGAATGCTGCAATTTCTGTAGGAAGTACTTAATGGTTTTACGTGACCCCAAAGCAGAAACCAAACCAAAAAAACCCTCAAAGGTGCATTGTCTTAATTTTTGGTGCATTATTCAGCTGTTAAGGACAATTACAAAGGACTGTATCTCTTGTCCAAAGGATCTTTCCCTTGGGCCAACACTATGAAAATGATGCATGATGACAAATTACAGCTTAGACTGATGTGATTTCTGTTGTGCATGTGCTTCTCCGCCACTTCACTTTTCTTATATGTATGTTTGTAGTTATTTGGGATGAACTGTAGAAAACAGGGGTTTTACAAAAATGTTAATAATTTTTTGAGCACACTTCAGTCTTCTGCTGAATGACATAGAAGTCAATTTTGGTGAGATTTTTGGCCTTGACTGGTTGGCCTCCCTAAGTGAGACTACAGTCTGCTGATTGTGAGTGTGTGTAATCTCAGATTTCTATCAGGCTGCCCTTTCAAAGAGTGCTGCATACACCAAGACATGAGGTTCTGACAGCACTTGCTCTTCCTCAGCTCAGTCAAAACAGAACTGCTGGTGAAAAAATTAGGTAGATCCCTGTTTTTAGGAAGCAGGGCAGTAAAGCTGAACTGCCCAGCATCGATCTCTGCTGATTATGTGCACTGTCCTAAATATAAAACTATATGACCCCCAGAATACTGTTAGGGAATTAAAAAGGATCAGTCTATAGAAACCTGCATAGCCCTGTTGTGTGTGTAACTGTACTACTCTGTGTGTGATGAATCAAGCACTTAGAAGTTACTAGCCTTCCAGTAAAATAATATGGATGTTCAGTGGGTTGTGTTACTTTTGTCATCAACAGATTCTGAGGCTTTACTGAAGCAGGAACACAAATCAGTACTGGATTTAGGAAAAAGGAACTGTTCTATATTACAGGACTCAAACGGAGACCACCCAAATGCCTTCAGCTGGTTTTTGTTATTTTCACAAATAGTTTGTTCTTTTAGCAGAGTGTTTAAGGACAGAGAGTCGGGTCAATCACTCTATTATGTTTTTCTCTAAACAGCAATATTAAGCAAACTTTACAATATTGTTTATCATTGAGAAAAAGAAGTCTTACATATTCTCTTGGTTTTTTTAGCTTCCAGAGAAAAATAGTGACAGGCTGTTCTGATTTCAAATCTTCAAATTACAAATTTAATGCACTGCAGTTTTGGAAACTTTTTTCTAGTTTTGGCTGGATTGCACCTTTTAAGAGCCAATATAGTATCTATTACATTTTATGGTATTTAGTAAGTTAATTCAGAAATGTTATATATTTGCCATAGTTCTGGTAGAATCAGTAGGATGCAGAATATTCTTGTTCTCCGTATAGTATGAGTTACCTTCCTTATTACAGTCTTAATTTTTCAAAGGGCAGGTCTGTTGTATTTTTTTACTGACCTGCTTTTGTGCCAAATCACACTTGGTGCCTCTTTGAAGACCTAATAGCAAAAAGTCCGGGGCAGTTACCTTTGCTCAGTGTGTGTTTGTGTTCTCCTGTAAACCAGTGTTTTCTTTCTGGAAAGGTACCCTGATTGGCAAATGACAAAGATTTGCAGACTGTAATGGGTGAGATACAAAGAAGAAATTGTGCTGAAGGACAAAAAAGCAAAGACTACCTGGCCCCAAATGATGGCTTGACGTGTTAGTAATGCCACATACTCAGAGTAGGGGACTGCGTGTTAAAAATCTTGTTTCTGGGAGCTCTCTTAACTTCTGATACCTGTGTTTGTACTTGCAATCAAAGTAAACAAAGTGTGATAGAGTATAAAATGCTATGGTAAAAATCAGTATCTCACTGTCATACGGCATGCCATCACAGTGGATGTGGTGCTGGATGCCTCTAAAAAGGATGTAGAGAAGAAGAGAATCAGGGAAGAGTCTAAAAGAGGAATCTGTGGGGATGGAAATTTGCTTTTATAAAGAGAAATTGGAAAAAAAAGAGATCGTTTAGCCTTTGAAAGGCAGTGAGTATGGAGAAGTATAACACAAGTACACAGAATGATAAATTGTTTGAGAGAAGTAACTCAAAAGCTTTTGTTGGTTCATGCTATAAGAGTAAGGGGACATTCTGTGAAATTGGGTGGCAAAGTGAGAAAGGAAACTTGAGAAAGGATATATTTCTAAATAAACTGATAAGACTGAGCTCTGCAGTCTAGTGATAATTTTAATTTAGAAAAATTCTAGCAGAAATTGGGTAAGTTAGAGTGCAAGAATGCTTACACAGGCTCAGGTTACCTTTTCTCCTGAAAGAATATAATCCCTCATCTTTTTGTCACTTGCAAAATTATTTTTTCCATTATGATTTTTAATAAAGCTCATCTAAAAACCATGTGTTGATGGTGTGAGTAAAGGAATTAAGTCTATCCCTAGTTTTTTTATGGGAGACATAGTTGCAGCATCTCACTAATTTGTTTGCTCTCTTTCCCTGTATTGGGTTATATCTAGGTGAGATACCCACTAGGTAATATATCTAGTTCCTTTGGTAGGATCCACTGATTTACTTGGTTTTTCTTGTAGATGGAGACATTGGAGGAGAGGTTTTGGGAATTAACATCAGGGTCCTCATCAAATTGGAAAGAGTTTACGTAGGACAGTCGTTTGTTTGACTTGTCACTTGTGAGACACTGTTCTGTTTAGCTTTGATTTTTGTGTTGCCTGGGCTTGTGCATTAAGTTGGTGTTCCTGCAGTAATTTAATTCAAGTCAGTACACAAGTTTGTTCTGTACCTAGAGTGGTGGAATATTTTGGGAGGATGAAATGAGCTAACGCTGGCCTTCTGTATCACCCTGCCAACTCCCAGCAAGTATGTAAAAAGTCATAAAAATAGCAGTGGGGGTATCTTAATTAAATGAGCATGCTTGTCGTTCTGCCAGTCGTTTCTCTTGGCATGGTTCAAGTCCTAGAAACTGTTTGCTTTCAGTCTCTATCAAACTCAAATATATAACTCGGTGATAAAAGCATCAGAAGCAGTGTTCAGCAGGAAAAGACTACAGAATCGGCTTTTTCTCATTCCTGCTGAAATGCCCTTTTCTCTCCATTTAGTGGAGGCTGCAGTTTTTACTTCTGGTGTGTTTAGCAGCAGATTGAGTTAAATTTGTTGTATTTGGCTCTAGAGCAGCAAAGACCAGATGTCAGGGAGGTGCCGTGACAGGAATAAAGAAATTCAGACGGCTTGTGGGAATTTGGGGGTGAGAGGGAAGTCTTCCTCCTATTTTTTCCATGCTAGAATCCGTATTATAACATTGAGAGCTGGCATTCAGTTCAAAACTTGCCGTGCTGCAAGGGTTGATGCATTGACGCAGACACTCTTTCCCACAGCTCAAATTGTGGAAACAGAGTTTATTTATAAAATAAACCATGCCTGTGAAATTATAATTGATACCTTAATTACGGAGAACTTGCCTGAAAGATGGTAACTTAGCGATCTATGGGACATTTTCCTGGCTTAAAATAGCTGTGATTTATACCGAAACATTTTCTCTGCATGAATCCTAGAAATGGAATTCCCCTGTCAAGGCAGAAAAACTTCAGTAACTGAGAGATACTCTGCCAGGGATAAGTCTAAAATAATAGTCAACTTTTAAACGTTATTTAGGGTTGGAACATCTGAAAAGTAAGCTTTGCTATTTGGGATTGTCACTATTTGAAAAATATACATTTAAAAGCCACCACTACGTGTTGCCAGTCTTTACATAATCCATCTCCATAAACTGGAGAAGTTTGTTGCTTTGGATTATTTCTTTTCACTTTTGTAAATGAACAGAATGCTCCAGAAGTCAGTGGGGGCTTTTTTTTTTCCCTTTAAATCTTATTGTATTAAGTGCCATTTCTGAAAACACCTGGTGTAGTTTGTTAGTTAGCAGACTGATTACTTGTTTGTTTCTCTTTCTTTCTTTCTCACATCTTTGTTTTTCATCCATCATCTACTTGCACTACAGGAGTATATATTGCCACAGTTTAGTTTATAGAAACATAAATACAATGTAATTTACATCGTATTTACGTAATTTTGATTGCGGGTTGCTGTATTTGAAAATTGTGCCGATTCTCTGTTGTTTTATGTATAGAATGATGTACTTGATAATTTCTGGAGGAATTTGGTTTTTTCTGTGATGAAAAAGTTTTATTTACGCAGTGATCTGGAGGGGAGGATGGTAATAAATCTACTTTCCCTTGAGATGGTGCTCATTAATCTTGTATTAGTGTTTTAGTAAACCATGTTGACTCCTGCTTTGGGTCTTCTATTCTGGTGGTGAAGCTGGACTCTTGTCTAGCTCTGGTAGAGGCTCTTACCATTTGCTGGGGAGACGGGATTTGAAATAAAAGGAATGTATGTTATTGTGCATTTAGTAAGAATATAAAGTCTGACTTTTTTTTTAAAAAGCAGTTAGTATAGTGAGGTCACTTGACAGAAGCATCATATGTGCAAGGTATATAATGTACATGCTCTGTTCTTCTCTTCAAAGTCCTGAGTGGAATGTGTTGTTCAGGTTTGAGAACAAATCTTCCCATGTCTTTTGCTGATGAACAATGTCAGTGCACTGCTGAAAGAAAACAGGACTAGCTTGCCTGTTGGCTGTAGCATGTTGAGTTTCTTGGTTAGACAGCTAATTTCAGTGACTTGAAAGTGCCAGGCCTGGAGATAATTGTGGTCAGAGCTGCTCCAAGAGGATTGAGTGAAGCCTTTTTGATTTCCTAAATGATGAGGAAGCCAGGTTTGATCAACAGCTGCTGGGAGGGTTATTCAGATACTGAGTTAGTGCAGTCCAGTGCAGGATTTTTCACCTCTGACCGGTTTATGGCATGTTCTGCTTAAGGTGAGCTGGTGAAACTGTAACAGTTTTGGTGTGTTTGATTAGCATCATTTATGTTTGCCCTGAACTTAATTTCTTACAGATATTTTTCACCTGGCTGTCAAATTCCTTTGTTGTGTCAGAAGGACTTCATGACCACATAAAAAAAGTTAGAAAAAGGGTTATGTTGTGGATTCTATATTTAAAGACCATGTTCTAGATAATTTAAGTAATTAAGTATTTGTAAGGTTTCTTTTGCATGATAAGATTTTGCTTCAAAAGAAGCATGAAACTGTAGAGTCTGTTTGGGCTAGATCAAGATTGTATCTGGTTTATTTCTTTTTTCATGATTTCATGCAAGTGTCAAACCTACATTTATGTACTAGCATGCTTTGAAGACAGCTGGGCATTGTGAGGAGAGCTGGTCTAGGGTGTTATTAAGGTATATTGATCTAAATCACTGTAAAAGTTTTGAAACCTTTTTGAAGGCATTTTTTGCATCTAAAAATCTTCAAATATTTGGTATAAAATGTCACTGTTCATTGGAAAGTGAAATTTCTGTTCAATTTTGAGAAGAAAGTGTTGTTCGTGTTCAAGATTAAAGCGGACCAAACTCTTACTTTTCTTTTTCAATTTTAAAATTATTCTACACTTACAGAGGTGCAGATACCTTTGAAAGATTTAGCTGATCAGCTTTTGAGAATCAGAAAAATTCCTTAGATTAAGAATAACACTAACAAAATTGATGGAAACTCCTGAATACAGAACTGGTTTGTTCTACATAAGTCTCTTCCTGTTCCAGAAAGCTGATCAGTTTAGAAAAGCAAAAAAATCAAGAACTATAAAATCTTGGTTACATAAGTTGTGGAATAATGGGTTTTTATTTCACCATCCAAGTCAAGGAAAAAGAATAATGTCTTGATGGTAATATCTAGTAATTTGTAAAGCATCTTCCTCCTAGAAAACAAAAAGTAAAAAAATAATTTGTAAAGTGGATTGTACCTATAGACTATTGCAACTGTCCTGTCTTATCAGGGGAATAGGACAGAGTAAGTATCCTAAGTCTTATTTAACCCTGAGGGATTTCAGTGATGAGAGATATAATAAACTTGGGCATGTTAGCCTTTTTTTGTCAAAGTGGAATTATGTTTTAAAGTGTGTGCAGTTCAGTAATGGAAACAATTTATTTCAATTGTCTCTTCATAACGTTTCATACATGAAACACTAGAAAGACCATTTCCAAAATGTTATTAATAATTGCAAAATTAATAGGTAAGCTTAAAAAATTCGTAGAGTTTAATAACGGTTGAGGGAGAATAGCCATGCTTCCTTCTTGGAGGATGTTTACAGAGAACGGTTTGAGGTTTTCTTTAGTAGCCTGTTTCTCCAACACTTGTATGTGAATGGTTTAGTTACGTGATAATTCAGTCTTCTTGCAGTTATCTTTAGAAAGCTGCTCTGGATTGCGAAGGAAAAAATATTTAATGTGTATACTTGCAGTGAGGAAGGCACTGGGTGGGAGTACTAATGCATGTTAGGTTGACTGATTGTAGGTGTCCCCAAAAGAGGAAGTTTTAAGTTTCTATTGGAATCTAGTCTTATTACAAATAACTGTATTTAGAAGTATAGTAATTTTGAGATTATGATTATTTATGATTTGGAATTCACTTTTTCATTATAAAGCAGTTTCACAGGCCCAGAATATGACACTTTTTACTTTAAGGTTTTTAAAGTTCATTACATTTCTTTCTGGAAGTAAGATAAATGCTGGTAAACTCCCAATTAAAAGCATTACTTGTAATGGGGTGCTAGAGTCATGGAATATTATGAGTTGGAAGGGATCAACAAGGATCATTGAGTTCAACTCCTGCTATTTTTCAGATATTAATTCTAAAGAGGTTTCACAAAGAGCAGATGTAGTCAGGTGGAAAATGTTGATTTGCAAAGGAATCCTATGCAGTGCCCACTGTTGTGAGCCACAGTGCTTCTTCAGGGAGCAGCAGATGAGTCAGTTACAAATCCATGTATTGAAAGGAATGCTCAGTTTCTGATGTGTTGCCTACACTTGGGAGGTGCAGGGAACCCTTCCCAGGTCTGTTGCCACCAACTCATTTGCACAGTAATAGCCCTTGTAGGTAGCTCCTGGCTTCTGACAGACTTCAGCCAGTTCACCTGGCTGAAAATAGGCTGTGGTTTTAAGCACATTAAACTGAGAAAAACCATACGGTATCCCTGGGAGTATTTTTGCTTTACATGTACAAGTCCTTTGAAAACAGAATATCTTGCAACAATATTGAAATAGTTTTTTCTGACCGTTCAACAAACACTGTTATATGCTGTGGATAGATTTGTGTTGCATTTATAGATGTTGAAAAGCTAGTGGCTCATCCACTATTGCAGTTTTTTTGGCTAACATCTTGTATGAATATGGTACTGCTGAATCTTTAATCTGCCGTGGAGACAGACAAATTTAGGAGAAGTGACTTTAATCTTTGAAGAACTCGTATTGACTGGGAAAGTTAGTTCAGTTTATTTTTGCAAATCACCAACTCTTAGAAGTGGGATTAAGTTTTGTGCAGAAGAAAATGGAACTTTCCCTTTGTCTCCAGTGCGAGGTCATGGTGCTTGTCTCTTTTCAGCCTCCATCTCAGTAAAATTATAGAAAATATAATTGTTTCATGTTTCAATTTTATCTCCTGAAGAATGGGAGTTACAGTTACTTGTGTAGGCCCTAATGTCAGCAATTACTTTTTGTCCTTGTTCCTTCTTTACTGCGCTGTCTCTGCCCTGTTTGCATGCCCATGTTTGAAATTCTCATGTGCTGCTTTTGTATTTTTTTTTTTGCCTCTTGATTTTATTTATTTAGAGATTCCACTGAGCAAGTAGCTGAGTAGACTTCAGCCATGCAGGAATTGGTTGTGCACATGGCTTTAGTGATGGCAAAGTCCTACCCACCTTAGACATGAAGGCAAGAAAAAGGAAACGAAACAGAATCCAACAGAAGAGATGAGAAAAGAAAGGCTTTGGTGCTAAAGGAAGGTAGAGGGGGACACTTGAGTGACAAGGTTGGAAGGAAAGAAGCTAAAGTGATAGTATGGTATGCTGGTTTTGGCAGTGCAATATGTGATGATGCTGTTCTGATTTGTAATTTTAAGAATAGCTGAAAAAGCTTGTTGCTTAAATAAGATAATTCACTGATTTTTTTTCTAATTGTAAAATGATCTTTTAATCTCATTTTTTAGTAGAGCAGATACACATTAGGACTCATCTGAGGGGAGCTTATTTTTGTTTAATGAGTATATATTTGTGGTAATTTTAATCAATAAATTAATAAAAACACTAGTGCTTGGTTGTTTTATTGCTCATCTCTTTTCTGACTGGGGTTATGTGCAGCATTAGGTCTTGGTAGATTTAAAGGAATGCAGTTTTCCTTAGTGAGGAGCTTAGAAAACAATCTCTTGTCTCACTAAAATGAGTCCCAGTTCTGTGTGAAGAACAGGCAGGTGATCACTGTTCACTTTCCAAAATGACACTTGAAGGCTTTCTAACTAGACTGAACTACAGTCAGATCACTCAAATTCTCCCATGTCCCTAGAGAATAGAAATTGTTTCACCAGCAAATACATGGAGTGCTTTGAGCCCATTCTGCTGAGTTACGGGGTTTATTTCAGAATTTGGGAGATTCATTTTTATGGAATAGGTAACTGAGAGGGTTAGCATTCTTGCTTGAATAATGCACTATGTATTTTGGATAGAAGTTTTCCATGACTAAATAAGAACAAGATGTTTGACCATCTTCTAGAGGGAACCCTGTTTGGTCAAGGTAAATTTCGATGTCTAGAAGAGACAACTGACCATTCTTGTGTGGTGTTTGCAACTTCTTCATGTTTCTTCTGGGCTTTAATTATACTGCATATACATAGCAAGAAGAAAGACCAGGGGTTTTGTTCTTTTCATGGAGGTGTAGCTTTATCACATCGTTGGGAATTTATAGCCTAGTAATACGTAGTGTTTTTTCCATTCCTGCATTTTGCAATTGGTTTGTACAGCCTTATAGTCTGGCAGCTGAGAGCTCACTTTTTCATGATTTTTTTTTTGGCATGAAAGGGTTACTGTTCACATTTCCTGTGTAATTCCTTCTGATCTTGCTGGGCTGTAATTACTTTCTTGATGTTAAACATTCCCAGGCTCCTATAACCTTCTAGCCTGCTTGCACTGGCCAAGTTTGTCCCAGGTGATCATGTGGGCGAACCTCCTGTTTTTAAGGATAAAAATCTCTCCTTCCTGTGTAAGATAGGCTACATACTCATTCCTTTGCTGTGCAATCCCAAAAGAAATCTTTTAAAAAATAATAATAAGGTAGCACATCACTCTTTTAGAGTCAGACTTAGCAGCCAAAATACATGACAAATCGAGTGTGTGGGTTTAGAATTTGCTGAATCTTGGTTGAATGACTGTGAGTTCACATGAAAGATTATTTTTTCTTGATACATTTGGAAAATAGGTTATATACATATAAAAAAGACAGATTTTGACTGTAGCTTCTTACTTTTGACCATATAATTGGCAAATTTTTTAAGCTTGTTTGACTGTAGAACTACTTAGCTGAGCCTTCAGGATTCTTTTTTTCTGTTGAATTCTTTGCAGTAGCTGCATATCTAAAAAAAAAGGAAAAAACCCAGGAGCTCACTCAATTCTGTCTTTCCTACATAGTTCGATTATCCTGTATTTCTTCTGATTTTCAATTTTGGTATATAAACAGTAAACCCAAGGTATTATTATTTTTTTTTAATAGAAGTGACTATACACTACTGAAAAATGTTGACTTCAGAGGTGTGGGAACTGAAGTGTTCTGTTCTGCAAAGGCACCAAAAGGTTCTCTGTGCTGCTCTTCAGCTTTAATGTGGAGACACCTGTAAGAATGTGAGGGAAGGTTGTTTTCCGTGACCTTTATACTGTTTTCTCACAGTGCCAAGAAAGATGAAAGGTTGTGATGGCAGGGTTTTCTTAGGGTGTGAGGAGTTGTAATGTGCTGATACATTGACACTGGTGGGTGTTGGGTTTGGATTTTTTTGTTACTGACAATGTCAGACAAAGTAGTTGGAGTTTCTGTGCTCTTTTGGTTCAAGAAGTAGCCCGAATTTTGATACTTCAGTTAAGAGCAATCTCATTATGTTGTTATCCTGTTCTAGG
The DNA here is from genome assembly GCA_013397755.1 of Cnemophilus loriae. Classification (NCBI taxonomy): domain Eukaryota; kingdom Metazoa; phylum Chordata; class Aves; order Passeriformes; family Corvidae; genus Cnemophilus; species Cnemophilus loriae. The sequence continues at coordinate 630,735 of VZTF01002405.1, forward strand.
TATCTTTTTTTTGTCATAATCCTAGTCTTATTGACTTGTGCATTTAATTGGCTGCTTTGTGAAATTCTCAGGCTGCAAGTAATTCTATTTTGTTTAGCTGTATTATTGTACTTGCAACACAGATACTCAGAAGTCTTCCCAGTAACTAACTGACTAAAGTGTTGTGAATGTGTAACTGTGAGCTGAATGGAATTATATGATTATACCTGGAAGAAAATGGTTTGTAGGTAATAAACTGTAGCAGTTTGAGCCCTTTTCTTGGTTTAATTCTCATGCACTCCAATGCCTGTGCTTTACTATATAAATAGAAATTAAAACAGTTGGCATGTGTTTCATTGACTGTGCTGCTATGCTAGTGAACAGTAGGAAGAATATATTTTAATGAAAATGTCTTTAATCTTTTCAGGAAGTCTTGAATTTGATGCCTTAGTTATGACTGGAATGCAGTCAGTTTGCTGCCTGGTTCTTAATTGCATACTCCATCCTGTAAATGGGAACATGGCTCTATCAGATCTATTTTTGTTGTTGAACCCAGGTGTTATTATGGGGTATTATTCAACACAGAGAAATCCAGTCCGGGCATAAAGTATTTATACAGTAGTTATGTGAAAAAAACCATGAAGCACTAAGTGGGTATAACTGGACACAAAAAGATGCTGCTTATAATTTCCAACTGGATTGTCATTTTATTATGGCCTACATGTCATCTTCAGATACCTGAGATTTGTTAGGAAACTTCATATGAAGAGGGTTTACCTTTGCATATCTGCTTGGGTATGTGTTAAATATGTTGCAAGCATGATAGGCTTCCTGTGCAGCACGGTTATACTTTGGTTAAAGCTTTTTTTTTTTTTTTTTCCCAAAACAGCTCACTTTTGACTATATATTTTGAAAACACTGATGAATTTAAGAGTTAGTTGAGAGGCAAACTCTATTGAAGCCTGTTTTCTGTCTAAAAGGATATATAGTTCATCTTGCCATTCTCTTTTCTTGTTTAATTTTGCTTCTGCTTAGATGAAGGCAGAGAAGAATTACTTGTTATTTTGTGATTAAACCTGTTTTGAATTTACTTTGTAAGATGGATAGAATGTAACTGACCAGACTCTCCATTATGAATTTCACCTTTGCGGTGGAAGGTATCCTGAGTGGTAATGAATTTTCTTCTATGAAAAATCTGTGGTTTCAGAGTCTACCCGAATTGCCTCTTGCTTTTTGTACAGCAGTCATGTTACAGGATGTAAGCTGGTTCTGTTGATCCTCTGTATGTGTGTGCATGTTGGTCTTCTAGTGATTTAACTTAAAACTCTTTTAGACTTAGATGTCTGTATTGTACTAGAGGCAAGGTGATGCATATAGCTGTGATGCAGGGAAGAAATGGACCTAACTGAGTGTATTTAGTGCAGAGAAAGAAACTGTTTGATTTTAACAAGCTGCTATAGAAATAAGGAATGATTTGAATTAGGGGAGCTTTGAAGCTTTCAGACAATGTAGTCAACTGTATTTTTATATTCAGAGTTGTACAAGTTCTCTCTTAGGGAGGACATGTAAATTACTGTTGTGACAAAATGCATAAATATGTCTAGGATTTGATAGTAATTAATTCATTTTGCTTATCTAAGGAAAGATTAAGTTCCTCAGTTTGAAACTGGCTATAAAAAGTAACAGGTAAACAAATTTAACACACATCCGGTGTAATAGCACGTTTGGTAGGACTGAAGGCACTTTGTTTTCAAATGCAGTGGTTTCTCACTTTCAGTGTTCACAAGCTGTTTAGTCACAGAGAGCCTCTTGACTAGATTTTTAAGGGCAGTTTTTATCTCCATGGCTTTCTTGACTTGAACTATAAATGATAGTCTTAAGCACTGCTAAAATGTTGATGAATTATGTTGTTTACCACTGGTGTGCAGAAAGAATCACAGAATATCCTTAATTGGAAGGGACCAAAAAGGATCATCGCAGTCCAGCTCCTGGGCCTTCACAGGGCAGCCCCAAGGATCACACCTTGTGCCTGAGAGCATTGTCCAAACACTTCCTGATCTCTGTCAGGGTTGGTGCTGTGACCACTTCCCTGATCTCTTCTGTGGTGACCAGTGACAGGACCTTAGGGAATGGCCTGAAGTTGTGTCTGGGGAAGTTTAGGTTGGATATCAGGAAAAGATTCTTCACCCAGAGGATGGCTGGGCACTGGAACAGGGCCCCCAGGGAAGTGGTCACAGCACCAAGCCTGATGGAGTTCAGGAAGCTTTTGGACAATTCTCTCATGCACATGGTGTGACTCTTGGGGATGGTGCTGTGCAGGGCCAAGAAAGAATTGGACTCTATGATCCTTGTGGGTCCCTTCCAGCTCTGCTTATTCTATGATTCTGTATTTTTAAGGCTTTTAAATTTTATTGTTTTAGATGAATAGTCATGAACACAGAGAACCTTACAAAGTATTTAGCAATTTGAAAGATGTTAGGAAACAGAATACACTGTATCCTTATTATACATGTGTTTCTCCTGTATTGAAGGAGTTCTGTTCTTGTCACCTGCTCTGATGCTCGAAGTAATTTTATGTTTTGTCATCTGCTAAATGTATATATATTGCCTAAATTTTTTATTTATTGGAGGCTTCTTCTACAATTCCTATCCAGGACTTCGCATTTCAGAAACCTAAGCTCAATTCTTCCATCTGTATAAAATGAATTTGGCTTCCAGTCTGTGAATTTTCATGATATTTAAATACTGTAGGTGCTACAGCTATTGCAGTCAACAGTTTTGAAAATACTTGCAAATTAAATATGTATTTAGCCAGAAATACTGAAAAAAATATTTACTTATTTATCTTTGAAGATAACTGTCATCAATGGAAATACTTACTTTTTTAGGTTAATCAAAGGACTGTGGATTTGAAGGGAACTCTTTGTCTCCACAATTTTGTGTTTCATTTTTAAGGTTAATTCAGTTCTAACTTGTAGCATGATCATTGACATTTACATGGTCTGGGCCATGAGGCCTGAAGGCAGTGAGTGAATTCACACAGATCAGAAATAGCTTAGAAGAAAAGTGCAAAATGTCTTTGGCAGTTATCACCATTATTTTTAATCTCCCCTCCTCCCTTCCACTGCTCTAAAAAGAAGTAGTTGAGTTGGATGAATGAATGTTTGATACAGAGGATGATGCAGATTGTTGGCATGCACCCTGTGCACGTCTCAAAACTACAAAGGTTACAGCACAGATCTTCTATTATTTCACTACTAGTGAAAGGTGAATGACTTTGAAGAGCAAAAGTGAATGTGGTAGCAATAATATACAGAATTTTCTGCTTTGCTGCAAGGGAAGCATTGATTTTTGTTTTTACAGAAATACATTTGGTAATGTTCTTTCCATGTTAAAGCTATTATCTAAGTCTTAAAGGATACCATGTTCTTTGCCCAGGCTTGTATATTTTGCTATTTAGTGCAAGTTTTTGAGATAAAGCAAAACAATAAATTAAAAAACCAAATCACAGCTGTGTAGAGAAAATTATAGCAGACTGAAATAATTTGTATGTTGAAACATGTTTAATGAGTGTTCAGTAGAGAGCCTCTAAAAAGTGAAATGTCACAGCAAAACCTTACAGACTTTTCTGTGGTCGTGTATATTGAATGTTCTGTTGCCTGCTTGAACAGTTCTCACCATTAAGAAGACAAGTAGAGTAGTACTGTGCCAGTGTTTTTTATCTGAAAAAAATATATTGGAGACTTTTTATCAAAGTAATTCAGATCCTAGAAAGATGAGTAGTTTCTTAAAAGTCATTCTGTATTCAGTAAAGAAAAATTATGAGAATTCAGTCTGTTGCAGGTATTGGGGGCTTGTGCTGATAAATCAATTGGCCACTAATCAATTTCTGAAGCTTTGAAAATACTTCTTCATATCTATCTGACAGTTTTCAAACAAATAAAAGCCACTCTGTTGTCTTCTGTACAGATTTTTCTTTCTGAAGCATGTAGAATAAATAGAGAGCAGGTCTGTTAGGAACTGTGATCTAATTTTGCAGGTTAGGAGCCAGGACCAAGTTCTGCATGCACATATCTCCAACTTTAATCTTTAAAGGAAGAGCAGACTTAAAAAACAAGGAGTACTTAAGCATAAAAATGTGACTTGCTTGACACCTACTTGTTCATTTAGTTGCTCCCAGAACAATTCTTCTCTTAGGAAACGTGATTTGTTTGGTTGAAACAAGGTAAGGAGGGGAGTGAAGCAATACAGTTTTAAAGAATGGGGAGCTGATGATGGCAAGCAGTGTATGGCTTGGAGACAGGAGATTAAGGAGGTAAAGTTATTAATAAAAATCTGTGGGCAGTAGAGTACAATGGAGTTCTTCAAATATGGAGGATGTTCTTGAAGGGTACAAAAGCTTAGTAATGATAGAAGTCCAATACCGGACAAGGATGATAAATTTCTGCTGTGCAGAGAAGGGCATAAATATTCAATAAATATTTTGTTCTGTATTCAGAAAGAGGCTGGATGATGCTTTTACATCTCACCACCTCCATCATTAATGATGGGAAGAATGTATTATCACTGTACCAGCAACTATTAATGTTAAATGTTTTTAAATCTGCTGCACTGACACCTACAGATACTAAAAAAGAAAAAAAGCTTAGAAGCAGTATGAATTATTCATTTTGAGTTTTAACAAATCATGGAACAGTGGAGAAATTTTAGAAGGCTGGAGGTGAAGGGGAACTAATGTGCCCAAATTTAGAAAGTATAATAAGTGCACCTTGAAAAGGCCGATAGTAGTATGCTGTCAGTGAAGATTTAAAGGAGAATTGCATAATTAATGCTGATGAGAATGGGCAAGTCAGACCTACGTTGTAATGCTGCATGGAGTTTCTCCTTTCTGTAAACTGATACTGGGCTGACTGGCCTGTAGTTCCCCAGATCCTCTCTCTTGCCTTCCTTGAAGATGGCTGTGTGCCATTTTCCAGTCTTTGGGAATCTCCCTTGATGCCATGACTTTCAAAAGATGATAGAGTGCATCCTTGCAGTGACACAGATCAGCTCTCTCAGCATTACTGTGTGGGGAGAGATGGGATGGAGTTGCGGGGTATGGGAGGCGCCTGCAGGAGCACATGGCAGCACAAGAACAAAGGACCACATGGCTGCTCTGAGAGGCTCGTCCGGCCTTGTCCTTGGGGCAGCCACGTGGTGGGACCCTCCGGGAACGTGGTGGGACCCCTCCGAGAAGGAGCCTGCCATGGGCGTGATCACCCCACAGAAGGGCACTGGGAGGGCGTGCTTGCTGACGTGGCAACGTGGGACAGGTCGGTACCCTGTGGGGAGGTATGGTGTTTAAGAAAGGTATAAAACTCGCTCCTTGCTTTGAATAAATGATCTTCTTGGGGACAAGCAAGGAGGTACGTGTGTCTTTGTTCCCCATTGCTACGTTACTGAATGCATCCTGTGGATTTGTACAACTGCATCTTCATCTACTGTTGGTAACGTTATATCAGTGCCTCGGCCTCTTCCATGATTTTGTACACCTTCTCTGCTAAGCATTAGGCCCACTTTTTCCTTAGCCTTTCTTTGGTGACCTTTGCCTTTCTTAACTCTCTATGTGCATGCTTGAGCAGTGTCTTAAATAATTAGAACCCTGATGTAATCTACAGACACTGAACATGACTAGCAAAGTTTGGATTCAGACATAAAGTAGGAATTAGTGCTGCTATTCAAAAAATAGATGTTTGGTTATTTAATTGCCCTAAGTGAGCAAAACTTCAGTGTTAGAATTTGAAGGCTTGACGTGACTCAACCAGTGTAGGTGTCCCACAGCATGGATTTTATGGTAAATTAATGAAAAGGTACTGTGTGTCAAACCAAAAAAACTTAGCTACTTTAAAAGCTTGGTCATGCTTAATTGTTTTCCTCTTGAAGTACTAATTCAGTTTGGTCTTGCTTAGTTTGAGATTTAACTGAATGCATGTGGAATACAAATATCCGTAGGAACAGAAGACAAAGCTGGAGGCCCATAGAGAAAGAAGAATGTTCCCAGGGTTAGCATAGACTGCACACCACAGCTGGTTCCTGGACAGCATCCAGGAATAATTTTGACATGTTTATTTCACATTTTTTGTCCGTGAACATGTTTTAAGGACACTTCATTAAAAATGTCTGATAGTCTTTGAAGCTCTGTGCCTTTAACGTTTTTCAAACAACAAACAGGGTGGTGGATACAAAAATGAAAATTATTTTGGCAAGGACTATTTGCACAATGAGAACAACACAAGCTAAGTGAGTGAAGGCAGTAAACTAGGACAGGTTAGATTTTGATTTATTCTTTTTTGTATTTTTAACTGTGAAAGTTTTTTTAGTAAGTGTGGTTCATCAGTAGCATAGTGCTGATAGACAGTAATAGACTGCAAGAAAAAGAATCATTTAAATAAATCATAGAATATGTTGTCCTCTATATTTTCTAGGAATGGTGTATCAGTTTGAACAACATTTTATATTTTATGTGCTTGGTGATGCTAGTCAATAAAGCATGTCACCAGAACTAGATAAGCTTGTGGAATATTTGTGTCTATTTAAATTCTACTATTTGTATTAAAAAATGTATTTATACCAGATTGACTAGAAAATACACTCTGTTGTGTTCTGATTGTTCTTAAAATAAATGACACATTAGTCACTTTAGCCCAGGAGTTGCTTTTTCAGTTGGGTCAGAGCTCTGGGAGCTCCCAGCCAGGGAACTGGGGCATTCCGTGCAGGAGAATCCATCAAAGTGGTGACAGTCCTTTCCCAGAAAATGAGAGGGATGTGACCAAGCAAAGAATGTGGGCGAACAGCTGAACTTCTCTGCTGGGGTCTGTATGAATTAGTCTGGGCACAGCAGCAACAGGGAGGGCAGATGCTGCCTCTGCTGCCTGTGCTCAGCTCTCAGCTGGCCTGTCACTTCCCTGGCTGCAGCTCTCACGAGGGTTCCAGAGCTGTAGTTCACATCTTCAGCTGTGGATGTTGAACTGCCCTTAATTATGCAAGATAATTTTGAGTGCATTGGTTGCGTGTTGGGAATTCTTTTTATCCACAAGTATAAAATTTACGCAATATTCTTTGACACTTAAGGCACCTACTGTGACAGAACTTATATAAAATGTGACCTTTTAATTTTTGCACTAAATTTGGAACTCTGGGTTTTATGAGGGTGCTTCAGTGAGATTATATTCTAATTTGTAAACTTACTGTTTGATGATTCTTCCAATGTAGAAGAGTTTATTATGTGCTTGGGAGGCAGTAAAGATGGAAGTCATATAAGATGGAAGTTGCTTATGCTTGTCATTAGATTTTTACAGATTTTTTAGGAGTGACCTGTTAAACACGTTCTTTTCTGGTGAGTAGGATCATGTTTGGGAAACATAAGATACAGCTTGTAGTTGGGCAATGTTTTTGATGTTGAGTATTGTTAAAAAAAAATCCAACTATTATATTTACAGCTCCGGTTTTAAAAGCATATGTGTTCTTGAAGTGTACTGGGCACTCAACTATCCAAAAACCCCTCATCCTTAGCCCTGAAACAGTCTGGGCTAGCAGTTTTAGAGGCAGAGTTTGGGGGCAGAATCTGTAGCACCAAAACAGTCCATGCAGTTCTTAGTACATCTGATTTGTTACCTGGAATATTTTTTACTCCAGGGCTATCTGCAAGGACCAGCTATGCCTCACAATGGTTACACAGGCTCAAATGAATTCTACTTCTTCAGAAGAACTTAGAAGTTATTTTTGAGTTCGGCTGAAGAAAACAGGCTTTTTCCTTCAACATAAGTCACTAAATATTTCAGTGTATAGTTCAAATTAAGAGCTTTTTTTGTTTGAGAGGAATTAGGCTTTAGAATTTAGTTTGTTTTAATGGTCTTAGGCATGTGTCAGTGTTAGTTTTTTTGGCACTAATACCATTTTCCTGTTCTCCGTTTCTTTAACTTCTGTCTTAGGAGTTTGAATGCGTGTTAGAGGTGAGCCCTTTTGAGAGAGAATTTAAACAGAAAGTTGTCAGTTGGTAGGTAGATTGACTTTTAACATCTTAAAAGTACATCCCATCGTGGCCTAGGTCGTTTGTTGCTTGATTGGGCACAGTCATAGTAAACCGCTTTTATTTTTAATTTTTATTTATTTTAATTTTTATTTTTAATTTTTATTTTTTAGTTCTCGAGTGCTTGTTTTGCTTGGGTCTGTGAATGGAGTAATTTTTTGCTTTTTGTCAGCTCTTGGTTTTTCTTCTAAGTACAACATTAACAACATACCCAGACTATATGAAAATAATGAAACTGTGTACAAAATCCTTCCTGAATGACACAGGAAGTTTTATCAGAGGGATTCAGATTAGTGTCGAAGTCTTCTTCTCCAAAATACTTCAGTCAAAATAGAAGTGTGTGACTATGTCTTGTTTAGTCTCTACAAAACTTAAGGGCCATCTGTGATTCTGTGAAGAATTCAGCATCATATTTCAAACTTAAATCAGTCAAATTGTGTGGGTGAATGTAGCTCTTAATCCTCTAATTATTAATGGAATTTTTAGGGCCGTGTTATCTGACACATTCAACTAAATTTTTTGTATATGTGGTTACATTTTGGGGTATCAAGTAGCTCCAAAATATGTTAGGACTACCAAATTAAACAGAACTTGCTCTCCTTTCAGCATTGCAGACCTGAATGGTCATTTCTGTAGTCTAAAATTAACAGAATCCTAAAGCTTTCAGTGGAAGTTGTAAGACTACTAGTAATAGCTTATTCTTCAAAAGTTAAAGTTGAGGAAGATTAAAAAAACCCAAGCAAAATACAGCTAATGGGTTTTTTTGGTCTTTCTTTTAGTCCTCTTTAATTATTTTTGTCGGTACCTTTGTATGTTAACCTCATTCTGCTCTTTGAAATAACCTGGTCTTCTGTAGTGTAAAAACAGGTTATTTATGAGGTAATTAAAAAGTATATATGGCATTTTATTACAAAATATCTTTATTCTCTGCCAATCACCAAAGCTCTCTTTAGTCGATCAGCATAACTGATGGATTAAATATGAAATATGGGAGGTTTAACTAATTCTGAAGTACGGTAAGAGCACTGCGAGAGGAATTGATGGAACAATCTGTCCTATGTATGTAGACCCAATTTTGCTGTCATTTTCAGGCTATCCTTTGCTGTCAGTTAGTAAATACAATTTGATTTCTGAAAGGCAGTTGTTGGGGTTTTCAAGACCCATCCAGACAAAGCTGTAAGGCCAGTGTTGACCCTGTTTTAAGCAGGGAAGTGGGACGGGATGACCTTGTGCAGTTCCTGCCAACCTGAATGATTTTGTGAGTAGCTGTGTACACAATCATAGCTGTTTGTCTAGTTCTGTGAAGTTTTAGTGCAACTCTCCTGAAATTGCTGTTTAGTGTTTGTGATGTTGTTTATCTGAAAAGAAAGCAAATGTACAGCAGCAGGTACACAGTGAGACATGAAATATGTAGTCTGCTCTTATCAGATCAAAACAGTAATTATGAACAAAAGTCAAAAAGTCTCACAATTTAGTCAGGTATTGCAAACTGAAAACCATAATGGTGTGCTGCAATTCCACTATGAATGATGCAACATATTGCTAACAGAAGTGTAAGATGCATAGATTGTGTCTTATGGAACTGCTTTGTTGAGAATCCCAGCAAAGCTTCTAAGCAGTTTGGACCCAAGCAATAAACTAATGCTTAATTAAGAACCAGGATAACGTGGTGGTGGGGAGGAACAGGAGTAGAAGGATCTTCTAAAGTGAATTCTAGATTAGACATTACCCACTAAGAATGGTACATGTTTCTGTTTCTTGCTTTGTTTTAAACACTAAGTTAATTTGAATTTAAATTTTAAGAACTATGGACAGCATAGATTTCGTGTAGTATGTTAGAAAAATGAAATTTGTATTTTCCAGAACTATTGTTTCTAGCTGTCCTCAGAATATAGAACAAAATGTATCAATTTGTATTGATTCATCATTTCACAGTTACTTTCACACCAGTAATAACCAAGACTTTATTTTAAATCAGAAGCTTTGACCTTTTAATACAAAGTAATGGCAAAGATGCCTAACCCAGACGTGGAACTTATACGGGTCTCCAGTTTGTGGCATTCAGAGCACTCCTACCAAGAAGGGATTTCCTAAGGAAAACATAATATGGCAATCTGTCTTTTTAAATTGGAAATTTGGAAAAAAGGATTATTTTTTGGCATTCAATGAATTGTCTCATATTAGGCATAATAGTGACCCCGGTCTTTCTAATTTTTTTTGGAATGGGGTTGTTTTTGTAAATGGAAAATAGTTAAGGTTATTTATAGTCATAAAAACTGTTCAAGTCCACTTTATTTTAGCACACATACATTTCATAAAATGGAGAATCAATATTGCACCTTCTTTAGCCTTCTCTTCTCCCAGTGTCTTTTTGAGAAATTTCACTTTTATATATTTTTTCACAGATCCTTGAATTTGCTTTTTTGGAGATAGTTATAGTTGTAAAATAATAATTAGTGCAACTGTATGCTAGTTTGTCTACAATAGTAGAAAATGTGTGAAACAGCCTCATTTCTTGCAGTGTATGTTCTAGTCTTTATTCATACAACTGAAAAACCTTCAAGCTGGTTTCAAAAGACTTATCTCCTCAAGAAAAGCAATCATTTTTCATTTGCCTGCTATTTTAAGCCAAACGTTGATGTTGCCCTATGTTGTTTCATAAATAAGCTTTTATTCTCAGCAACATGTTACTGAAAGTGGCATAGAACCTGTCGTGTAGGCACAGTTCCACTCTGACAGATGGGCAGAGTGTAAGCTTGCCAGCCAACCATTCCCCACATCACCCAGCAGAGTATGAAGGGAAGCATTTTTGTCCAGGATTGCCACTGTGGCATTCAGTGCATGTAAGGCTCGAAGTTCAGGAAATGCGCTCGGACTGGTCCATCTCACAGGATGACCAAAAGTTTAAAAATAGCCTGGGTTTTAGGTTCTGCTGGGTTTGTACTGTTCTGTTTCTTTTTGTGGTTCTGCTGAAGTCATCTAATGGGCTCAGCCAAAAGAATTCTGCCATGGACACACATTTCTCCGTGATGGATTATCTAAGTACAGAAACATAAGCAGTGAGCAATTTCACACACTGTTGTTTGTGACTCTTTGGATATAGGATAGGAAGACAAGGATCTACTGATACAGGATTAACTCCTGATGTAAAAATATGTAAAACAGAAAACATTGAATAAATCAGACATTTGAGACTGAAGATGCGAATAGTGAAATGCAGAATATTTTTGCAGGTTTTCAGAAATGCAAATCAGCTATTGCTTGGTTATTGGGGTTTAGGATTTTGGAGGGGTTTTTGTTTTTTAAACAAATTGGCTTAATGCCTTGTTCTTGATTTTATAAAGTAGCCAAGCACTGCAGGCTTTTGGCAAATACACTTGCTTGAACAAATGCTTTTGTGTGTTACATAGTCAGTCATTGTGTCTGTCATTTTTATCTTCCTCTCTATTTTTTCATAGCTTCAACGTTTTAATGTTTTATTTCAAGTCTAACTTGGCCTTTATATAACAATGGATTTTGCCAACTTTCCTGAAAGCTATGCTGATTCAATACATTCAAGCTTCTTGGGGAACTTGGTTTCAGTTGAAAAGTTTCTAAATTATGGGAAATACTGTTTACATGGCACTCATTTACAAGATGGCACAGTATGTGAAAGAACAGGTGTGAAAAATGAAGTGAATAAAATTGCTTTTGAAATACAAATGGGCATTTCATGGGCTTCTGTCAGGAGAATGTCTTTTCTAAACTGTACTAAGTATTTAATTTTTCTTTTTAGCTGGATGTTTTCCTTCTGAGATTAAATTACATAATATTTGACTAACACTTCTTTACATGCTTAGTTTTAAATTAAAATTCATAATTAAGCTTATTATGAAATTACAAGATTTGATTTAATGCTTTCTTCCAGTACCTGAACTAATGTTCGCTGCATTAGAAGGTGCAGTCGTCATTGAGAAGCTTTGTTCTTTTAACAAAAGGTACCAAAAATAAATTTAGTAAGGGTCACAGTGGTCTAGTTTAATACTGTTATGATAATAAGTCCTATAATTACTTTCAGATAGTTCTTCCTTCCCAGAGGACGAGGTTTTTAGTTTTGATGTCTGCTTAAAGCATGAGGATGACAGTAAAATTAATGTCATAACCTTTACAGCCTATTTATCGCTTTCTCTGTAATATCCTAAAGGATTTTGTGTAACATCTAAGATAAATGTCTTAGTATGGACAAGCATCAAATTAGGTTAATTGGGTTCAACTGATATTCATATTCAGAGTGTCTGTCAGGACACCTGTTTCATATAAAAGACCTGTGGGTATCTTTCTGTGAAAATTGCTTTTAAATTATTACATGTATATGCTCTGCTCCTTTGGTTGTTGAAGGCCAAGTTACAGGATGGGATTTTCTTCCAGTTTGCTTGCTATTTTTGCCTCCTAGGGATAATGAAATTTATCCTTTCGTTCTCTGGTAACATAAGGAATAGTACAGGCATGATAGAGCTTATTTTATGGCATTAAGAGAGATTTTACTTTCTAATTCTGTCCAGCTTCAACTCCACTTCACTTGAAATTCTTGTAATAGATTTCTTTTCATCTCTGAGTAGTCAGCAGCAGATTCCTAGAGAACTAATTTGAGTTCTGGAGTACTATGATGTGAATGATTTCATTTATTGTCTTATGGCAGAGTTATAAACTGAGCAAAATAAATTTTAAAATTATATAGAATTTTAAAATTTTTATCATTTTGATAAGCTCTCAGATGGAAAAGAATTTATGATATTAGCGATAGAAATAATCCGTATCATCTCCTGTATTTGGAAAGAGCCAGTCTTGGACTCAAATATAACCAGGGAAGAGTGAAAGAACATTTGCCTCTTCAGTATTCAATAAAAACATCAGGACATACTGAATTATTAGCTGGTGACCAGCCTAAAATTTCCTCTAGATGGAAGAGTGTAAAAGAGGTTCAAAATTTAATTAATAATTTTAGGTCTAAGCTTAGGTTTTTTTTGAACGTCAGCATGTTTTCTTATGGGAAGTAGTCATACCAAGCCAGATTTATAGTGAAATGGAAAGAAAAAAACCCAAAAAACCCAAACCTGCTCAGGACAGGCATAAGTAGTTTTGTGGATGTTATAACCTTCAAATTCTAGCAATTTGAATCAATGCACTGTACAGAACTTTTGGATAAGACTGTATTTCATGTTTAGGACATGCACAAAATGTGTATAGATAATAAATATCTGTTAAACTTGTTGCAGCCTAGCAGAAAAGTGTCAGAAACTGTCAGAGAAAGGGATCAAAATGACAGGATCACTGTTGATGTATTTGAAAACAGTGTAAAACACAGACAGGACAAGTGCACAATGTTTATGGTTTTGCTTTGTAAACTGTATATGTAGTCAAAGAAAACATGCTTTAACGCAGCCATACATATAAGGATGGATCAAAAAATTTGAAGGGATGATAAGAGTTTGTCCTGATTTCAGAATCTTGAGCTCTTCAGTTTTTCCAAAAAGGGAGGTTACTTGATTAAATATCTCCAAATATAAAGTGTGGTGAAAGGTTCTTTCATATAACAATAAAAAACCTATTCATCAATTGCTAAAAGAAATTATCAATGTTATTTGGAGAAATTATACTCTTTAAAATTATTATGATTATTGGTAAGAGCAGGTGATCAATGTACTTGTCTGTCAAATAAGCACTGGATTTTCTAGGTTAATACCATTACCCTACTGCAGTTAGACTTGAATTCGAATCAGAGATACCTCTACAAAATGTTTGGATTTATATGATCCAATTTTGTGTTATAGTGTTAAGGTTTGTGAGTATGTCTGGGAAGAACATTGGAAGAATGTCTGGAGCTTCTCTTTCCACCTGGTGTTCTAAGAATTGTTGATCTGTATCCTGAAGTCTGGTTTGTTATAATTTTAAAAGTAGTTAGTAACTATAGATGGGGCACCCTCTTAACATGATTTAATGCTCCCATACACAGGAAAAGACTATGGAAACCTAAAAAATGTGACTTTGAAATAATAATTTTGAGAATCTTTATTTGAACATCATTTCTCAAATTGTTTTTACAAGAATATGTGTTGCTTTAAATGCTTCAGTATGTTTTGAACTGCTGTAAATACTAAGGAGGAAGAAAAACTTCTGACTTTGATTCTCTGAAAAGCTGTTATTGATCAATATGGCTTTGAAGAAGGATGTCTTACAATGTGGGTGACAGAGAAGTTAGAAACTCACACTGATTTCTGGAAGTGTCTTGCCATTCCGAAATTACGTCGATGTGGCCTGTTCCACTGTTGGATGTGCAGAGGGAGTTGTCTATATGTTCCCACAATGTCAAACTGCATTTAGATGAGCCTGATGTGTGTTTGTGTGCTGGGTCTGACAGCTCAGGGGTTGGCTACTTAAGTACCACGGACAGAGGCTCTTTGAGGCAGTCAGGGGTCTGCTGATGGGCATCAGCAAACCGCTGCCAGGAGGTGCTGGTTGATGTGCCAGAGCTGCTTGTCAGGTATGGCTCAGCGCAGAAGATACAGGTACCAAAGAGCTTCACCTGTTTGCTGTGTGAGAGGTCTCCTCACAGCAGCCACGCTCAGTGTTCTTTTATGCTTTGATGTTGAATTTCCTGAAAATGGAATCGGTTTTGCCTCTTTTTTACTTTACTGCTCCCTACAGAACCATCTTCTTCCCAGATCCTTACCACTGCTTTTTGACAGTCTGTTGCATGATAGTAAAGAAATATATTCAAGGCTTATTTTGTTTGGTAATTGCATCACTATTTATCCTGTGTATTTCTATATTTAACCAAAACTAATCTTTGGTACTTCATGTGCTCAGAAGATGGGTCTTGAGTGCCTGGCATGTTCTTTATGTAAGATTCTCCTGGCTTTTAAATTGCTCAGGAAAGTAAGCAATCTCCACATCTGTGCAGCTGGCTTTGTTCATGGGAATGTTGTACATATGCACTGGTATGAAAGCCTAGATCTGAGTAAACCCCCAAGAAGTTGTAGTTCCATCTGTGTCAGTCAATGGACTTTTCTGTTACCTTCCCAAAGCCTCCTGCTGCATCAGAAGAACAAGGGCTTTATACCTTTTGTGATGTCTAACATGTTAGTGGTGGTTGATTGAACCAAACTATTATGCAGCCATTCTGAAAACTAGGCCATTTTATGAAAAAGAAATCTAAGTGGGTAACAACAGGTTTATATTGTTGTTATATTATCCTATGTCTCTCTTACCTGACTGTTGAATCCCACTTCACCAGAGCTTGAACAGCACACTCAATTGCACTGGAAAGAAGTAGCCAACTCTTAATTTACTGGGTGGCCTTTTGATGTAAAGCCGTTTTGTCAAATGTAGTGCGTCACTTCTTGTTGTAAATACCACACCACATTCAGGAGAGATGGCAGTGTAATGTTTGGTTCACAAGAGCAAGCTAATATCTTCATTGTAGCATCCATAGAAGATTGTGCTGGTCGGACAGTTATGTGGGATCCATGCAGTCACATAGAATCACAACGGTCTGGGTTGGAAGGGTCCTTAAAGATCACCTAGTTACAACAGCCCTCCTGGGCAGGGAACCTTTCACTAGATCAGGTTGCTCAAAGCTGCATCCAGCCTGGCCTTGATGAGGCATTCACAGCTTCTCTAGGAAAACTGTTCCAGTGCCTCACCACCCTCACAGTAAAGAATTTCTTCCTAGTATCTAATCTAAACTTATCCTCCTTCAGTTTAATGCCACTATCCCTTGTCCTATCTGTAGATGCGCTTTTGAAAAGTCCACTCCAGCTTTCCTGTAGGCTGCCTTTAGGTACTGGAGGGTGCTGTAAGGTCTCCCTGGAGCCTTCTATTCTTCAGACTGATCAGCCCCAGCTCTCTTGGCCTGTCTTCATAAAGAAGTGCTTTAGCCCTGTGATCAACGTAGGGGTTCTCCTCTGGATCTTCCTCAACAGGTCCACATGTTTGAAGGGAAATGATTGCTTAACCCTATATTGTCTGTGGTTCTTCAGAATGCGTTGTCAGGTTGGGATTCATGACTGTCCTCTTTCCTGGCTTTAAGAGGGGTGTTTAATTACAAAAAGCCTAAGTTAGTAGTACACAGTGTTGAAATATGGAGAGCACATATAGAGGTCCAAAGAAACGCTTGGTTTAAAACTCCGGTGGTGTTTTCTTGAGAGGTATGGACATACTGGGATCCATTCTGAAATACAAGTCTGGAGATTATTGCCATTGTCCTGTTCATTTTTTGTTAGTTTCTAAAAAATTACCACAGCTTCTAAGTATCTGTATTTCTTTCTAGGAACATTGTCGTAACTATTAAAGGGCGTAATGCAGAATCCGTTAACAGTTTCTGCAGGTATAGTATGCTTTCTCTATTTATTTAGAAATTATATGCTTGTGATTCAAAATGTGGAAGAAATCTCATTGTTAATCACTGTATTACGTGTGTCTAGTATTCTGCTGTAGTATGATTTGAAAAAAAAAAAGCCATTACTGCGGCATTTATCACTTTAAACAATTACAACAGCTGAAATTGTTTTCTTCTTTAGGGCGTTGCTAATTACTGTTAACACCTGTAGTTGAAACTTGAAGTGCATAAATCTGCTTCTTCTTTGATTCAGCAGAATTAAGTATTCAGGTTTTATTAATTTTTTTTTAAATCCTCATATATTTGAAAATCCCTGCTATATTTGATCTCCATATTAAATGGGGTCAAATCTATCTGCAAATTACGCTACACAATTAGCAGAAACAGGAAAATAAATATTAACTTAGATTTTTAAAATGCCTTTTCTCCAGCATTCCCATCCTTACTAATATTTTTTGCATTTAATTCTTTCTTCTATGTGGTCTCTTCAAAAGTTGTCTTTAATTTGATTTCGTTTTCAGTAGGACTAATGTCTTGATTTTTTCCCTCCATTATTAGTAAGAGTATTTGTGTATTCCCAAGCCTCTAAATGTGTAGCTGTAACTTCAGTTTCCTTTCCCTTTTGATCTGTGTCTCAATGCTAATGTTTAAATATGATTTTTAACATGAATGTCATTTTTAATGATACTTAAATGTGAGTGAATATTTGATGGATGTGACATCAGATCTAACGGACCTTTCAGAACCATTGCTGGTTGTCAGTTAAGTTTCCATTGTTAGTACTTATTTTAATTAAGAAGAGCACTATATATTACTTAATTTGAAGCCTTGAGCTTTTACTGTCATATAAGTTTATACTTTACCTGTTTTGTGAACACTGAGTATTTTTATGATGCTGTAATAATTCTGAGGAAGCTGTTCCAGAAGCATGTCATTCTAATTGATCTTAGTTGATGAGTTCTGTGTCTCCTGGGACTATTCTTTCAAGGAAGACAGACAGTACTTACTGTTGGGTAAAGCTGTCCACCACAGAGTGTGCTCTACATGCCCATGCTTGTGACTGAAGTACTCAATTCTAATACTTAAAAGCATTAATTTAATTTTTCCTTTAAGTGACAGGAATTTGACCCTGGTTATAGTCTTACGTTAAAGCCATTTCTGAATAGTAATAGGAGAATATAGACTGTGAAGCTGTTTGCAAACTTCAAATTGATTAATCATTTGCTTTGAGATTTTTTTGAAGACTTTTCCTTTTTTCCCCTCGATCAAAATTCATTCCAGTCAGTATCCTGTTACTAACTTGTACCCAGAGGGAATGGTAAACTTGGAAGTGAGCTTCCATGTTAGAAGTCACAGAATAACAGAATAAGCTGAGTTGGAAGGGACTGACAAGCATCATAGAGTCCAACTCCTGGCCCTACACAGCACCATCTCCAAGAGTCACATCATGTGCTGAGAGCGTTGTCCAAAAGCTTCTCAAACTGTCAGGTTTGGTGGTGTGACCACTTCCCTGAGGAGCCTGTTCCAGTGCCCAGCCACCCTCTGGGTGAAGAACCTTTTCTTGATATCCAACCTAAACCTCCTCTGACACAACTTGAGGCCATTCCCTCAGATCCTGTCGGTGGTCACCAGAGAAGAGATCAGTGCCTGCCCCTCCTCTTCCCCTTAGGAGGAAATTGCAGACTGCAGTGAGGTCTCCTCTCAGTCTCCTCTTTTCCAGGCTGAATAGACCAAGAGACCTCAGCCTCTCCTCACGCAGCTTCCCCTCAAGGCCCTTCACCATCTTTGTGGCTCTCCTTTTTATGCTTTCTAACAGTTTTGTATCTTTCTTACATTGTGGTTCCCAAAACTGCCCCCAGCGCTTGAGGTGAGGCTGCCCCAGTGCAGAGCAGAGCAGGACAATCCCCTCCCTTGCCCGGCTGGCGATGCTGTGCCTGATGCCCCCAGGACAGGGTTGGCCCTCCTGGCTGCCAGGGCACTGCTGGCTCATGTTCAACTTGCCATCAACCTGGACCCCCAGGTCCCTTTCCACAGCACTGCTCTCTAGCCTCTCATTCCCCAGTCTCTGTGTCCAGGGCTGCCCCATCCCAGGGGCAGAATCCAGCACTTTACCATATTGAACTTCATGTGGTTGGTGATTGTCCAGACCTCTAATTTGTCGAGATCTCTCTGCAGGGCCTCCCTAGATCATGACCAGGAGCTATATCAGTGTGAAATGATGATATTCTACAAATATACTCCTCTCAGTATATTTTTTTACTATGATACTTTCTTGTCTTTATATCAAGTACCACTTGTTTCTTAAATGTAGCACTTGAAAATATGGAGGGTATTAGTAATTTGTGATGATTTATGTACAACTCTAATGCTGGTACATTTCTTACAAATAAAACTTTTCAAAATAGATTATATTGGAAATGGAACCTATCCATCAGTTTACATTCAGTGTGGCACATTTGTCAGTGTTTCTGTAATTTGAGTGTGCTCGTTATTTTTCAGTGAAGTATGGAAGTAATGATTAGTGCAAGTTCTTTGAGTGACAGCTAAACCCTTCACTGCTACCATTTGTCGTGTAATAGCAGGTGTTCTGTAATTTGATCCATACTCCTTCAAGACATCTGTATTTTTCTCAGTTTAAAATATTTTATAAGAAGGGTGACTGTCTTTTATGTAGCAAGCAATTGCAGCACCATGTTCAACAAGATGCACTTTTCTGAAAAATAAGTATCTAACTTGTCAAGTTTTATTTTTTCCTCGGAATTATGAAATTATCCTTTCATTCATATGACATGACAACAATCATTGAAGCATTATATTTGACTATTCCCACTCATGTTAAATATTTACTGTTGAGCAAGTGTTGGTATTTTTCATAATGCTGCATAATGACATACAATACCATTGTGCCTTAGTGAACTGAAATACCATTGGCATTGTTAGATTTATAAAGTGTTTTTGTTAAATGACTCTAACATGAAAGAATTCTCTCTCTTATACAAATATTTTGCAAAATATAAGGCTATCCTGGTTTATTTATCTAATCAGCTTTGTCTTTTTAAAATATACGTTGAAAAAGGGTATCACACGCTAAAGGAATAGTTTTGGTCTTAAAATATGTTTATTTTAATTTTTTTAGACTCACAGGTCAAGTGTGGTTCTGTACATTTTGTATCCGTGTTAGTATGGTTATTTGATGCTGGGAGATCTCAAACTTCCATTAGCCTTGTAAATGTGTTTCTTAGCATCAGCTCTCACTTTGCTGGAACCCCTGCTGCCTTTATATCATTAACATAAATGCAGGTGCAAATAGCATTTATGTACTTTGATAGAAAGCAGTTGGAGACGTTTCACTGTGGGACACGACACTTTCAGATTGTGTACATCTGTTCAAATAATGTATCCAAGCCAGTGACATGAATGCAAGGATAAAAACATCTGCCCCTGAGACCATTTGCCATACAGCAGATGCTTACATCTTTATTTATGCAGATGGTTTGTGTGATGAGCTGAGCAATGATGAAAGCGAGAAAGTTTGACAAAGATTTCAGGGTATTCCTTGGGATGAGAAAATATGTTGGTAACAGTGCTTTGTTTTCATATGTCTACTGAAAGAAGGATATCTAGTGTAAATACTGATGCTTCTAGTAACATGGACGTCCCATTTCGGGCACTGACTAGATTAACACGAGATCAGTAAAGGATTTTTTTTTTTAATCTCAGGCACGATAGTCGTACTGAAGTTATAGAAGATGCTAAATAGTTTAATAGAAGTAATTACTTTTAAACGGGAAGGCTCAACTGCTTTGCTATAAGATGTTCTCAAGTTATACAAAACGTGGAATTGACTGAAAAGTTTGCAGAGGCAGAATGCTTTGGAATACTAAGGTAACTCGTCACGAAGTTGTTCGGAGGTTGGTTGGTTGCGGTGCTATACCTGATTCCGCGACTTGGGGATTTTTCAGGACAAGCCATATTTAGCATTACAAAATTATTAGGCAAATAGAATAGCCTGTGTGTTGTATGAAACTGACAGTGGGGCAGTGGCGGTGAGCCTCGGCTGTGAGCCGGGCTGTCACCTGGGGAGCGGGCGCTGCCGGCTCGTCCTGCGGGGCCGGGGCGGCGGGACGGGCACCGACTCCCTCTGCTGGACTCCGCTCCCGGGCTCCTTTGTCTGCCGCACCTCCACGGGCACGGCAGCCTCACGGGCCCCGGGCTGGGGCTGCGGCACACGGCGGGCTAAGGGTATCATCCCTGGCCTGTATTCCTGGTGGCTGCGTTCCCGTTTCCATCCTCTCGTTTGCTGGCACGACTGCCAGGCTTTCCTCATCCACTGTCACCTCTCAGCAGTGTATTCCACAGTTCCTTTGCAGCACATGCAGCACCTTCTCTTGAGACCAGCGCTGCCTTTAAACAGCACGATGACTAGCATGGGCAAGCTAGCAATGCCAATAAGCACTGCAAATAATTGTAATTATGCACTGGGGGAGGAAAACCAGTGAGATACTATAATTTAAATTGTTTTCTGTTGCATCCTACTGCCAGTGAGGCCTAGCTATGTCCAAGTTCAGCAGCAAGTGATAATTTTATATGTTCTGAAAACAAATGTTTGCCTAGCCAGGACCATAGCATTTCAGAAGATGTTTTAGTTTTCCTATGCTATGCAGGTCCATGTCTGTCTTTGAAAAAATATACATACCTATTTGAAGCACTGTAGATATCCTTTAATCTTTACTTTGGTTTTAATCTTTAGTGGAATTAACTACAGGTAGCAATGTTTTGCATATCTCAGCCAGAGCTGGAGAGTTTTTCTGAAGAAATCTGGCTCATGAAGAAAGTAAAGGGGGCACAACTGGAGCAAACAAAAACCTTAGGTAGGGATTCCTCATTCAAAACTCAGACCACTTAGGTAATTTTCAGTGAAATTACCTATTAGTAAAATCCCCCAGAAGATATTCTCCAACTATCCTCGAAGTTTAACAATTGTTCTGGCCCTTTCTTTGGGGAGTGATAAACTTTGTGTATAGTTTATAACAGAGGACTCAAAATAGGCCAAGCCAAGACCGACAGTCTTCTGATCCTCTGTTCAAGAGGGAACATTTTTGAGGTTTGTACTACAGAAGTCACCATGCAGATGTTTTTAATGCCTCAAGTAAAATATAGTTGCTGTATTGAGCCAAAGTGGCAAATTAATTGTTTTCTCTTGCATACAGTCTTTCTTTAGAAAGAAGTGCACTGATTCTCACCAAAAAAAATACTCTTTAGCAGGAATAAAACTTTCACTTTTTTGTTGTGTTCTCTATTTGCACATTAGTATTTGCAAAAAAGTTAAATTTTGAGAGTAAGAGGCCTGATTCCCTTACTGAAGTGAGATATACGTGTTTTCTGTCCCAAAGAGGGTTGAACTCTCAGTAAGATGTAGATACATTCTCTTTTTTGAAAGGAGAGCAAAAATCTAATCAGAAACCATTTTATGATTTATTTGTAAAATGGTTCTACTTGACCTTTTTGTGCTGCATAGTTTTTGAAGAATTCTGCCTTCTTTTTTTTAGCAGACTTGGTCATTAGTGTTTCCTGTACTTAAGAGAAAATAAGTCCATTAATTACCACTTACATTAGGCATATTGAAATTTTGTCCATGTTGATTTGATCTTGATAGACCCTTTAAAAATGACTTTACATTGACTTCACAGTGGATGAATTACTGTTCAGGTCCATATATTTCCTGAAGCTCGCTAAAAGAAATTTCAACTGGCAGTTCTCCCAGGAATTTTTAAAAATCCAATTACAGCTGTTTATCCCACTTTCTAAAGTACCTAATTTATATTTGCAATGCTGTTGGGGGGTTATGAATTACTAGTTTATGACCAGTGCTTCCATCACCTCCCTTCAAATATTTTCTGAACAATTAGTTCCCCCAAGTGGCTGCATCACTGCAGCCTTGCTTTGCAAATCTTCAGGGATGGTGTCATCTGTGGAACAGAATGACTGGGCAAAACCAACAAAGATAACCACTGGACTTGCAGTGATACCAAAATAATTTCCATTCTACTCAGCTGCATCCTGTCAGAGCACCAAGGTTTCTAGCTAATGCCCACTTGCAGGCTGACGTGGTTGGTTGCTGAAACTAGCAGAGGCATAAAGAAGCTGAAATACAGTCTTAGATTATGTATCTAACAGTCTCTCAAACAGAAGTTCTGTGCTTAAATAGAAATTAAATTCAATCACTCTGTGTGGTTGCAGGGGCCAGGAACCATTCTGAGCCCTTAGTGCTTGTATTGCCATAGTGAGAAAAGTCTGTGTGTGATTTCTTCAGCTGTAGAGGTGGAAAAGGTTATTAGTAATTACAGATGCTTTATGTCTAGCTTTCTTTATGCCAGTTTTCATTTCTTGATATGAAAATATTTTGATCTGCTTAACACCTATTAGTTTTGTTGACATTAATATGAAATGAGTAGCTTATAACTTGAAAGACTATGCCTTCAAAAAAACTGAAAGCTTTTAAATTTCACAAACACTGTATGAGAGGTGCTAAAAAAGCATGTAGATCTGCTAATAAAAGTATTTTAAATTCACTGCAAAAGTGTCTAAAAATCTCTTATGTATATGTATTCTGACTCTTAAGAAGGACTTTGAAGACTTTCTTCCTTTATACAGTAGAACAAAAAAGGCTTTTTTTAATAGGAGGTTGTGTTAAGCCATGCATTGCCCGCATTGTATATAGGGAGTTGCTTTTGAATAGTGATTTACCTATGTGTGGCTAATACATTTCAGGTCACAACTCAAAAAGATTACCTTAAAGCTGTTGGCCACTTCTTATTCCCTACAGAAATAGTATTTCATACATATTTTAAAAGTTATTTGTGTTGGGACAATACAGAGATCTATGAAATCTAAATCTATGCGAAATCAAAAATTACGTCTTAAGTATTACTCTTGCTAATGCTGCTAATATAGTAACTACATTTCTCAATGTGTTAACTTGTGTTTAACAAGTCTGCTTTAGTAAGAGTATTTTTTTATGTTATACTTTTCACTGGGGACAGAGATACTGAAGCCAAGGTGCTGGTGAGAGTGATGGGCAGGTAAAAAATTTCTTCCTTGTATCTAGTCTGAATCTGCTTTCTTTTGGTTTAAATCCCTTATGCTTTGTCCTGTTTTTGCAAGCACTGTAAAAAAGTGTCGCCATCTTTCTTTTCAGCCCCCTTTGGGTATTGTAAGGCCACAATTAGGTCTTCTTGGAATCTCCCCCAGACTAAACAACCCCATCTCTCTCTCAGCCTTTCCTCATACAAGAGGTGTTCCATCCTTCTCATGGTTTTTGTGGCCCTACTCTACTTGTTCCAACAGGTCCATGTCTTTCCTGGACTGAGGGCCGCAGAGCTGAGGGCCACAGAACTCCAGGTGGGTCTCACCAGAGCAGAGCAGAGCAGAGGGGCAGAATTCCCTCCCTGCCCTGCTGCCCGTGCTGCTTTGGATGCAGCCCAGGACACTGTTGGCTTTCTGGGCTGTGAGTGCACATTTCCAGCTCACACTCAGTTTTTCATCCACCAGTACCCCCAAGTTCTTCTTGGCAGAGCTGCTGTGAATCACTTTAGCCCTAGCCTGTACTGATACCAGGAACTGTCTTGACCCATGTGCAGGAACTCATAAGGTTCCCATGGGGCCACTTCTTGATCTTGTCCAGGTCCCTCTGGCATCCTGTCCTCCAGGTGTGTCAGCTGCACCTCTCAGCTTGGTTTTGCCTGCAAACTTGCTGAGGGTGCACCCAGTCCTATTGTCTGTGTCACTGATGGAGATATGAAACAACACTGGTCCCAGTACGGACCCAAGGGGCACCGCTTGTCACCCATCTCTATATGGGCATTGAGCTGTTCACCATCATCATCCAGCCACTTCCTTATCCATCCAATGGTCCATCTATCAACAGAGTCTATACTTCTCCAATTTAGAGAAAAGGGTGTCGAGGAAGACTGTGTGAAAGACCTCTCCTACGTACACTTTCAAACAACAAAGGAAAGCATTTCTGGAAGTTGAGGAAGTGGCATAATATAATTTTTTTTCTTAAGTTATGTTAGATCAGTATAAACTTTGGCATATATCAGTATAGGGTTAATAGTGCAGAAAGGTCATTTCAGGCAAAAACAAAAGACTGAATTAGAGAGGAAACTAAGAACTTCTCTAAATACAAACTGTGTACCCATAATCTTGGGTTACTGTATGATTTACCTCTGCAAGATAAGTCACGCGTTTAGTTTATGCTAAATACAGTTTTAGCTTATTCTCACACTGAAAAATGCCACTAGAAATTTTAATGTTGAACATTCTCTTTACTGGAGTCTAATTAATGTAAAAAAAAATGTGTACCTTTGTTATTGCAATGTGCTCTTCTGCTTAGAAGAGTCTTTTGGAGACCCTTTAAGGAATCCAGGAAGCATCCCATTGCTCCCAGAATTTCTTGAAATGCACTATAATCCTAATTCCTTAAAATAATAAACTTGAACCGACTGTAAAGAAGGCCTTTCTAAATTATAAAATGCTTAATGCACAACCAGCAAATCACGTTTATGCTCAAATCAGATTTAGTTGTATATAGCTGTGAAGATACAGCTTAAAGCTTCGAGAATTTGAACAAATTATTTTAGTCTTGTTCCTCCTGTGGTATACAAGAATAAATTTTGTAAGTGTATTTGCACATTCTGTATCTTAGTGTTTGTGTGAATGGCCTACAGTGATTTTCCAATCTTTCATTAAAATACTTTGTTGTATTGTTTATTTTTCTAAGCTAGTTTAAATGGCACAAAAGCACTCTTAATGTGAACATAATTATATTACTCTTTAAAAAAATCAAGTACTAAAAAGGTAAGAAATGTGAGATTCCTCTTTTGGCTTAAATGCTTCTCCTTTCCACATCATGTGTAATGTTGATTACCTGTCTTAAGTCTGCATTTAATTCCCATATCCCACCCTGACTCTTTGGCCTGGACACTTTTCAAGTCTCATTTCTAGTCTTGTCCTTTTTCTGCTTGCCCTGTATATTCCTGTATTTCTCTTCCACACTGTCAGCTCTGCGGTTCAGAGATAAGGAGAGGCCATTTCCTTGTTCCAAGTTGGGTGCTTGGACCTAAGGCTACAGTTCAGCAAAAATCCAGCCCAGTCTGAAGCAGGAGCACATTCAATAGAATGTAATCATTGTAAAAGTTAGTTGCTTGAAGTATCTATTGAACACATGCCCAGAGTCTACAGCTTTGCCTAATTTGGGCAGCATTTCACAGATCAAAGAGACATTGCTGTGTTGCATATCAAGGTCTTCACCCAATGCACAGATGTGTCACTAGAATCTCTTTTTTTCTTTTTAAATGCAGACATACTGGGAATGGCTGGTATTTTTGTTGAAATTAATTTTAGAAAATTATCTGATGCAAATACCCAGAACAGAACATTCCATCCAGGTAGTTATTAGCAAAGTTATTAGCAAAGATAGAAACAACTGCAAATTAATTGCTATAATGTATAGAGCTGGATACTCATGGTTTGCAGGCTTTATTACTAATCGTACTTTGTATAGATGTGTGGCAAAACTGGTTTTGAACATAGAAGTCCAAATTCTGTTTTCTATAATATCTGCAGTTTATTTAGACGGAATTATGGAAAGTGTAAACAAGCATAGAATTTAATTTTAATGTATTAAAACTCCTCACTAAAGCTACTGAATCTTCATTTTTTGAAGCATTTTGTTTTGCTGCTGTTGACTGTCTGCCATGACACTGAAGCTAAACCATCCCATCTGTTTGCCACATTAACCAGCTTTACTCAATTATTAAGCTATCACCTTGCATTTGGCATGTAACCTATTAGACTTTAAAGTGTATTTTGAGGAGAGAAAAATGGCAAAGAGCAAAAAGCAGTAGTTTTCTTAATGCATTAACTGGAAGTTAATGTTTTATATTGTCTTTTTCTGGGTTTTGTTGGGTTTGGGGGTTTGGTTATTTTGGGGTTTTTTGTCCTGGGATCTATTTATAACTGACTGAAGCACTTTTGCAGGTGGTGTTTTTTTGCATGCTAATCCTGCAGAGAAACACTGTGTCCAACAAAGTATGCTGGGTCAGCAAAAGCAAGAAACTTGTGCTGGAAAGACAGTATCCACAGGTATTTAGTGTGTATGAAGATTTGGCAAAATGAATGATTAACTATCACTGGCAGAAAAAGATCTGATGTTGTGCGTTAGAAAGTTGTGCATTTTTTTTTCTTTCCCACAGAACAGATACTCTTCCTTTCAAAGTCAGCAAAAGACTCAGCAGTGTTAATGTGCGTTGAATATTCATTAATCTTCATCTGTATTCTGTCCTTTCCTTCAAAACAAGATGATCTTTTTTTGGGTGTTATTTTCTCTCGTATGTCGATTCATGCACAAATGAAATACATACCTGCACAACTGAGGTGGACCTACAAGGATTATTTAAAAAATGAACACTATTACTCAGTGGTTTCTGTGGTGGCTGTTTGGTGGTTATTTCCAAAATAGACCAGATAGTACTGAAAATTAAATTTCTTCTGATACTTTCTGTGGCGTCTGAATTCAGCAATATTGTGTGCTTTACATAGGGAACAAACTAAAGGAAGTAAAAAATAAGGAAGTAAAAAATAAGGTAGATTAGGCTGGAGTAGAGCAGACTTGGATGACTTGGCAAGGCAGGGGAACCATGAAGAAGCAGCAACCCATGGAAACTGTTTCCTCCAGAGAACTCTTCCCAGTATGGCTCTATCAGAGAATTTAATGCATCATTGATTTTTGTATTGGTGTGTCACTGTCCACTTCTATACAATTTTAAGGTTATTTAGGAGGGGTGAAAGCTTATGACATCCAGCAAGTTTCTGAGTCATTTGATACTAGCATGGTAACCATTAATCTTTTAACAAAGACTTTTAAAGTAAATGGGTTGAACTGCATTTGATTTAGCCTTGTGTGTAATTATTTAAAAGTATCTACCTGTTGCCCCAACTCCACACCCATCTGAAAGACTGAGGACACAGCAGTTAAAAATAAGCTTCACATCCTTCAGATATTAAATCTAATGTTTTCATTTATTTCCTTTGTTATTAATTAATGAAAATTTTAAAGAAAGTGTAAAAATTGTTGCCTTCCAGTGAGGGATCTGCAGACTGACTTGTAGAAAGAATGTTGTCTAAAACAAAGGACTATCCTCACAAATGCCATTGCAGAGCCTTCCTTAACTGAAACTTCCCCTTCTTAGGTGAAAGACTTCATGAGATTTCATAGGCACAAAGGCTTTTCCTCAGGTCACAGCTGACAAGTCAAAATGAGTCCTTTGAATCAGAGGCAGAAATAATTTGGAAGAAATGGAATGCCCCTGAAAGATGCACATGAGATTTCCACCAGCCTTTGCACAAGCCAGACAGCCAGAGCATATCGAAGTCCTTCAGTGGGGTGAAGGCATAAATTACAAGAGCTCTGTCTGTGTGGAAAGGAAGCTGTTGAAACTTTTCACCAGCTATAAATGGAAAACAGAATTTTGGTCACTGATGATACTTGCATGCTCTGTTTGGAGTCAGTAGAACCACCAATCTGAGAATTGACTGGTTGTTTTCTCTTGATCCAAGATGCTAAGTAGTGTTTCACCAGTTCTTCCAACTAGCTTTTCCAGTCTGCAAGCAAAATGTTAACCAAGCCTCAGGCATCATTAGACAACTAGTCTGCATCTAGCCCTTCTCTATATTTAGGCACTGGCTAAGCAGCTTAACTACAGCAGCCGTGTTGGAGGGGAGGGAAATGCAGAGTTGAGTATCCTTTGTTTACCAGAAGCACTGCAATGAATATTTCTGCACTAAAACGTCTAATGTAAACTTGTGAAAAAGGAGAAAAAAAAAAAAAGGTTGGGCTGAAGATTGGCACCAAACATAGCTTGCCTGGAAAACCTACTTATGATAAAATTACACTAGTTGGAAAAAGTGTTTGTATAAAAATCCCTTCTCAAACAGTTATATCAATTCCTGGTATTGTGTTAACTGTGTAAGAAGGATATTGATCTAAACAGACCTTGTTTCAAAGTGCATCTTGTGTTTGATATTGATGAAGGTCTTGGCTTCTAGAGCAACACTCTCCTGTGGAATGCTGAGAAAATACGTGGAGAGACTTTCTTTATAGAAAAGTGATTTTACTGCTTAATTTTGCATTAGGCAAGTCAATGCATTTGAGAAACATATGGTTTTTTTTAAAAGCTAATGCCGTACATTATTTCTACAAGTACTTCCTCCTAACCTCAAATCAACCTTGTTTTTATGGCTGCCATTTGTAGAGGTGGCATGTCCACAGCAAAACTTCCACCTTTTCCTGTTACCATTGGTTGAAGAGTGGGTGCGTTGTAACTTGGAGTGGCACAGGTAGTATTCAGCTGAAATGCTGGCTTTCCTAAAAGTTTTATGCGAATTAATGAATGAAATTTTTGAAATAAAAAGGGAGAGGAACAAGAGAAATGAGAGAGAATGGAAACAGCTTCATGTTGAATATTGTGGCAAGCTGAATAGTTGCTGATTTGGAGAAAGTCTTTATTGTCAGTGTATGGCAAGCATAATCTGGAGAAATAAGAACTGATTCTGTCCCCTGAAAGAAAAGTACCCTTATTCTGTCATCTGCTGTATTTAAGCTATATGGTTTGATCTGTAACTATCACTGAAATTCAGGGCTAGTTCGTTAGTGATTACAGCACTTTACATAATTTTATTGTTCTTCTCAGAAGTACTTAAATTGTTTACTCAAAAGCAACAAGAAGATACCTTGCAGGAAACAAATCATCATCTGAGTACTAATAGAAATCTTAGCAGCTGAAAATTTAAAGGTTTCTATATATTTAGTGACTAGACTTTAAAAAAAAATTAAGAATGGAGACTAAAAAGTGCTGTAGGGAAACAATTTTAAACATAGCATGTTTCTGTTTTCTCTTGGTTGCACAAACCTGGACTTATCCCTGTGTGCAGGGATCTCAATATTTGTGTAGGACCTCCAGATGTACAGTAACCCAGTCTGCACAGAATGTCTAGAAATTCAGAACACCTCTACAGACACTGAGGAGAAAGAAAGTTATGGTGGTGCCCAGTAGTTTCACTTAACTGGAGTATAAAGAAAGTGCATAATGCACTTGAGGTTTGATGCAATAGATGGCAATAAAAGGATCAAAGGCTTATGCCTTGCATAGTTACTGCTCTATGAATCTGCTGATCAAAGAGTTTTGAAAAGCATCAGATCTCCTAAATATGAACTGTACAGTTTATATGTGATTGCTCAGTGAATCCAGCATGTCCTGAAGGCAGTGGCTTTACTGCACATGTGCATACCATGAATATGCATATATATCTGTCCAGGAGTTCTGGTCATGAAACATGATAGGTCTGTAGCTTGCAGTGCTTGTTGCAAAGTGTGTGACGTCTGAGAAGAACATCCAGGATTAAGAGAAATTTACTGGAGTTTCCAGTGTTGGTGGTAATTCAAAGTTAGCTTTTTAATTTCAGAATCACCTATAAATGCATTTGTAATACAAGTCTTCAAAATGGCAAGAAATGGAAACTTTCCTATGGAATTATCTTACTACAATATTTCAAGGTTGCAGCATTTACTTTCATGTGTTCTATTCAAATGTGATTCCTCTCTCAAATGATTTTTGCTTATGTCCAAATTGCCTTTCTGCCTAGGATCTTTGTAGCTGAATTTTCAGTGGTTGGGATTTCTTTTTTCCAGGAAACCTATCCCAGGTTTTGAGAACTGGAACCGTCAATAATTGAATTTGGGAGTGGGTAATGAGACTTATAGGTGAAATGGTAGTGGTACAATTAACTATGTATCAAATCCTTTTCTATGGAGTCTGAAAGGTCAGCAGGTGTCTTTGCTGCCTAATGTATATTATATTGTATGAATTTTATCTTTTTCCTTTTGTTTGTTTTAATTATCCTCACATTCTTCTTTACTAAAAACATTTGTGACTTTTACGAACACAAATAGAAACAGGAAGGAATTGTGATATAACCTTGATAAATTGCATCTTTCAAGAAAATGTTTAAATAACTCACTACAGTAGTTCTGTTGTGCATTAGTGGCACATGAGTAATTTTTGTGATTGTGTATTTCACAGTAGTTCATATTCATATATTCTTTCAAGTCCTCTTTGATTTTATTATACATTATTTGCATGTTTTGTAGCAGTAATTTTTCTAACGCTTCATCAGGCAAACTTTGGTCTTTATCTGATAAAACCCACAAATTCTAAATATTAGAGAAAGGCTGAAAGATAGCATGATTCTGTTTCAGAGAGATGTTCAGAGCTGGTGCTCAGAGAAGTTTGGTGTCATGGAGCTTAAATCCTGTCCCTGTTCTTCCAGCAGAATATTGCCAGCATGCTCTTCCAGCTTTTCCAGGGCTGAAGAGGCTTATGGGTGTATTTGTTCTGAAATGTCATGTAGTTTCTAACCTAGAATGAAACATCTAATTAATATTTGATTAAGAGGAGATTTTTTTGTGTGTCTGTGTTCAAGCATGTTGCTTCACAGTGCTTTTGTCTATGAAACTTTTGCAATTCTAAATTTAATTTAGTGGTCATTTAAATGCCTAAATATTTTTGATAAGCTTGTGTGTAATAGTGTCCTTTGTAAGCAGTTTTATTTTTGAGAGAGTAATTTTTTAAAAATACTATGTATCATATTACATCTTTATTATGTTATTCTTACAGATAAACAGAAATCCCCTTCGGATATAATACAAAGTTTTCAGAAGAAAAGTCAGTTTAGGACCATTGCTCCAAAAATGGTACCAAAAATTTTAACATCTGGAATGGTTTCTTGCCTTCAGTCATCTTTGCCTGAGCCAGTTACACCAATTTCAGCTTCAGGTTCTAAGCCACTGGTGGTACCAGCTCAGAATTATGCTGTCATGCAGGTGGCTGCTCACAAGGGCACGTTTTCCCTGTTGGCTGTGCCGTGTGTTGCGCCTGCCCTAGCACAGCAAGTTCAGCAGTCGACTGTGGCCCCTTCTGAAAACCTAAAGCTGCCCATCCCCAGGTACCAATCTGTAAGAAATAAATTGCTGAGTGACAAAAAACCTGCACAAATCTCTGGTCTGAGTGCACGTAACAAGACTCCTACCAAAGCATTGATCTCATCACAGACTTCCCCCATGACTGCTCTACCTGAAGACTGTCCTGAAGCTCATTCTAGTTCAGATTCGGCTGAGAAAGGGATGATAACAGACTGTGACTCAGCTGAAACTGGAGTTGCCACATTAGGAAATAAAAACAGTTGTGTGGAATCTGGATGTCTTTTAATGAACAAAACTGAAATTGCTAGCAGTAATATTTCTGGACCATCAGTAGCTGAAGACTCTCTATCCAAGCCAGCAAGTACAACTAATTCCATGAAACTAAATCTACGCTCTGTGAAGACAGCATCGGAAACCACAAGAGAGTCACTCCTGACATCTGAGAAACTAAAGGAAAAACCCACAAATTCTGCAAATCCTGTTTCTGTCTTGTCACCAGCAGTTTTTGGCAGTACAATTCAGATGACTCCATCAGCACCAAAAGGAAAACTTCCTATTTTGCCTTACTCAAGGATGAAAAATTCAGTGTTCTGTAAATCTAAGCAGAATACTAATGTTATGGACATACCTGGTCATTTACTAAAATCTGAACGTGAAAAGATACCATCTTTGATGAAAACCAAAGCCTTTGATAAGCAATTAGGTGTATCACTTACACAAGTCCCCAAACAAACCATTCGAGAAAATACCTTCCCTCCATCCGGCAAAGTGGATGATGTTGACAGTCTTAAAAAATTGAACAGTGCAACCTCTAAAAGAAGAGGCAGGAAAAAAAGAGCCCCAGATGATTTATTGGCTTTTCAGGCCAAGCGAAGGAAATGCATCATTAATAAGTTTAGAGAAGGAAGAGAGAGGGCGAAGGTTGATATTCAGACACCTGAAGACAATAAAGCAGAAGCAATGAAAAAATACCGCAGTATCAGACCAAAACCAGTGGTAGTTGTGCAGGCGTTTGCACCACTGACTCCTGCAGCAATCGTAGAGACACCATCTCATGAGCAAGACTTACTTTTAAATGGTTCACTCGCCAATAAATGTCTAAGTTCCAAGCACAGCGATGCTACATCAGCTAAATCAAGTGATCTAAGTAGAAATACATGTTCAGCCATCCCTAAGGCGCTGCACAGATGTCACGTTTGTAACCGTACGTTCCACTTCAAGCACCATCTCCAGGATCACATGAACACACACACGAGCAGGCGGCCCTACAGCTGCAGGATCTGCAGGAAGGCATATATCCATTCTGGGAGCCTGAGCACCCATATGAAGCTTCATCACAACGAAGGCAAACCCAAAAAGCTGGTGTGCTGTGAGTTCTGTGCTAAAGTTTTTGGCCATGCAAAAGTGTACTTTGGCCACCTCAGAGAAGTCCACAGGGTTGTTATCAGCACAGAGCCCTCTACTAGTGAGCAACAGATGCAAGATACTTTAAAGAAGAGAGACAGGAATATGAAAGAGGCAGAAGAAGCTACAGAGAGGTGAGAGTTTTCACTAATTAAATGCTAATGGAAACTGGATTTCAAGTTGTCAGTGGAAATTTATAAACCTCACCATTATGAAAATTGTTGCTTTTTCCCCAAGTGAGATTCCTAATGGTTTAAATATTCCATTTGAATCTAGTCAATCCACTACACCAACCAGTATATTTTAGCTGATTTATTTACTATAAATCATTTTTGACACTTGAATATTCAAAATAATTTTGCATATATTCTAGTAACACCTGATATACTGCCATATTTGGGTCAGTTGGTTTCTCGTGGTTAGTGCTTTGTTAACCTGCACTATTTTCTGTCCTATCCACTTTGGGGTTTTCCCTAGAAGATAAAGGAACCAATTGCAGCAAGCGAAAAAGAATTCATATTTCAGTATTAGCTTGTAGTTTCTTTTCCCTGTTAAATATTATTATCCCATTTCCTTTTAGGGAGTGCTGTGAGCTAATCTGTCCTGAGTTTACTGCTGCTTTTGTGATCACTCAGCCAAGTAGGAAAGTTAACATTCACTATATTAAGATGGAGAGAACATACTTTTACCTCCGTATTACGACTTCGAGGTGAAATCTCTTGATACAGTATAAATGTTGCCTTTTTTGTTTGTTCCACTGTGCATTTATTTTCACTGAAGAACACTCAGGTCTTTAATGTAACCCGTCACTGCAACACTACAGTTCCATTTTACTCATTTTACTTTCCATAGCGCCACTATCTGGAGCATCAGACAGAAACTTTTGCAGTCTTGAGACTAAGAAACACCACTACTTTTCCGTCAGTCTTAGTAGCTGTCATATGGTGAATCATTCAGTTTATCTGTTTCGTTGGGTAATCTGTGTAATATGTATAAATACACAATGTTATGAGGTCCTTTTCGTAGATGTTACGAGAAGATTTCTGAGGAGATCTTGTTTTGATTGGCTTAACTTAACCAGGGACTGCCTGGGTATCCTTTATACTGCAGAGCTGTCCTAAATCAGGGAGAGGGGTTGTCCGATTGTGAATTAGGTATTTAAACTTTTCTAAACCATGTTACCGACTTGTAGAGAAAAAAAAAGCAAGAAACTTTGAAATTTCATAGTTTCCATCTTGGAAAGGGAGGTGGTTTTGCCTCAAATTGACCTGAGATCACTCATGGTAAACAAGTAGGTTTCTCTTACTAGTACCTTACAGGTAACGGTCATTTTCACTTTTCTAGCACAGCACTGGAAGTATTTGGATTGACCTCACTGAATCAGGAACTTAAACAAAACTTTTATAAAAGGCTGATGTTGTTAAAAAGTTGTTTCCACCAAGGCTAATTTTGGAGGCAATTCTTAAACTCAGAAGTGTCATTTGGTTTCAGTTTTTTCCTAATCAGCCTTTCTATTATTTATTTAGTTTCTTTTTTTTTTTCTCTTCCAAATGAATTAGATACTGTAGAAACAATGCCTGTTTTTAATTAAAAGTGTTTCGTGACTGTCATCTCTTCTTGGAACTTACAAGGACAGAAATTGCCATCCCTCTTCTCTGCCTGGCTAATACTTAAATAGTTTGTATTTCCTTTTCTTTAACAGGGGAAATAAGTGCAATTTTGAGGACCTATTCCATAACCCGGGAGGAGTGAAATTACAGGTGAAATGTGGTCGATGCCAGTTTATTGCAGAGTCTTTTGGTGAAATGAAGTTTCACTTATTGTGCTGTCATGGAGAAGAGGTTCAGGGAAGAGTGAAGGAAGGAGTTTTGCAAGGAAGCAGAGGAACAAAGGGGGAAGTGGTCAAACGTACAACCCACTTGTGGAAACAGCGCAACGAGAGAAGACGTTTATCAAAGTGCAGTGCCCGTCAGGAGGAGCTGTATACTGTTCCAAAACCGAAGAGACAGATATACTTCCACCATCAAAATAATGTCAGTATTTTACCTAAAACTGAACCGACTCTGTCAGGAAGTAGTGAACCTTCCAAAGAGATGCAAAATGTGAGGTTTGGTACACCAGGGGAAAAAATAGAATTTTGGTCTAAAGCAGGCTATAACTGCATTTTATGCAAACAGTTATTTGGAAGAAAAGAGGATCTTTGTAATCATTGGCAGAGTCATCATAACTGTGAAGACCCTTCCACTTTATGGACAATTTTTACTTTGGTATCAAAACAAGGAATTATTGAACTTTCTGATAATGGTGAATATTGAAGCTCAACTCTACAATGCTATGAAAAACATTAACTACCTTACCAAATTGTTTTTTCACTGTCTTGCTAAACTAACTCAACAGATGTATCACTTCAAAGGTTTATTAGTTGGGTTTGTTGGGGATTGTTTTTAAAGTTATACTAACCTTTATTTTGGTGACTAGAAAATGTATTAATTCCATATCATTCCAGATGAGTACATGGAAGCTGATTATGAATCCTTGTACTTAAAATTCACGCTTAAGGAACTTTATAACAGCAAATACTCAGTACTAATGGTTAATCTCAAGGAAATAGATTTGCAAGTTAAATTATACTGTACACACAAAAATAAATCAATTTATATGAAGTAATCTCAGTCTTGAATGAAATTACAACCTTGACTGGAAGTCAGATCCCAGCTATGCTTCCAGATTTTGCAGTAATTGCATATTTCCGTGCAGTTCTCTTGATCATTTAAATGTGCATACATGCAGCCAGCACTCAGGAGCTTTATAGTCTATAATTTAAGAACTTGTAATTGTTGTTTTCTTGATTTCAGTGTCTTCAACCATGTTCATTGCTTGCAGGTGTTTTTGGTGTTCAGTTCTGTCCTGGTGACAGCAAAGATCTTTGTATTTTAGAAGTAAAAACTCTACATGTATTTATTTGCCTGTAGCTTTTTGGGTTGGAGTTGCCACCCATTAAGATGGAGCCCAGCACATCTCCAGGGGGGCAGGTCCTGTCAGGCTGTAAGGGGGTGGAGTTCTGGAGCTTGGTTTTGATGAAAAGGTCATTGAAACCATTGAATCCAATTTGAAATTGGTGTTTAAACTGCTTAAAGCCTTGTGTACCTCTGAATTATTTTGGGAGCAATAATGGAGGCAGTCTAAGAAATCACTACGTTACTCTCCAGCAGAAGTCAGAGCACATCAGAGGGCAAGCTGAAAAATATACCAGTAGTATCCCTACAGTACTACTCTAATAATTCCTTCTTGTGGTCAGCTGTAATTGAGGGACTGCAGTGGTGAAATAGTCATTCCTAAAATGGCCTGGGTCGCCTCTCACTGTTTTGCAAAAATTATGGTGATGAAAACATGAGAAGAGGGCTAAAAATGTTGGGCTTTCTGAGTGGGATTCCACAAGCTGTTGCAATAGTTTGTGTATGTGTTTTGTTTTCAAACAGTAAAGGCAGTTTTGATGACCTAATAGTTTTGAATGCGATTTCTTGTTGTATGGTGCTTTGCCCTGAAGTTGAACTGTAAGGTAGGAATCAAGAATAATAAAAGACAAAAAGAAAATGCCCATAGAACTGTACAAGTGCCTGGTAAGGTAGAAGAATTCCCATGGATTTTCAAAACTTCCTTCCTACTGTCTGTTGCTATAAATTCATATTTGTAGCTGTTTCTTTGCTGTCACATATTGGGGGGTTTTTATGCTGAATTACCTTAAAAGTAGTACTTGTTCTTATTCTTGACACATTCATCTTTTAATGCCTACAATATATTCATATTTATTTTCACTGGCATATTTGGAAAGGAATAGCTATGTTTAAAGTCAGTGTTTCATATCAGACTGAAGCTGTATTTCACTTAGTGGAGTGTGTTGCATTTAGCAGCATTTTTTACCCCTGCAACTTAATCCTTTAACTTTAAAAATCAAACAGCAGGGTGTTTTCCATGGAACAGAAATGTGAGAACAATCCCTCCTTCCCATAGTTACACTGTATCAAAGGGAAGTTCCTTCCCAGCATAAAGCATGCATTTTACAAGTTGGGAAAAACCATTTAAAAGGTTTGATTATGATCTTTTTTTAGAATGAACATTAAATCACCCATCCCAAGGTATAGTTTAAAAAGAGCTGACATGAGTTCAGCACTGAGGGTCCCTCCTGTTCAGGAACAGAATCAGCAATGGCAGAGTGGCCCTTTAAAATTATTTTCAAAAAGTATTTGTTAAAAACACTCGTGGGTCAGAGCCTGGGATGTAGATAAGTTTTTTGGGGGTGGTCATCAGGCAAGAGGTGCACTTTCCCTGGAGGAGGAGGTGCAATGGTGATGAGAGGAAGGGGCTGGAATGAGGGAGTCAGTTGCATTTTCTTTAATAGAAATTTTCATGCGCAGTCTTTTCATCATATTTTTGTACTTCTCCCTTTCTCCAGGCCATGTGGGTAAAGGGGTCTCAGCTTTCAGCAGTTTAAAGCCTGAAAACATGTTTTAAAGCATGGTTCTAAGCCACTTCTCAGTGTCCTCATAAATGTTTAAAATTAGAAGCCTTTTTTTTCTGAGCCTGAAAGCATTCTTATGTTTCAGGCTATTACAGTTATGGTAGATTATGAAAGGTTGGAATTTTTTGAAAATAGCTTTGCATTAAATACAGATGTGTCCTTCATTTCAAGTGTGTTTGTTTGGCATTTGTGTTCATTTTGATAAGATTTGGAGGTCCGAAGTGAGCCTTATATACAGCAACATTTAGTAGTGTGTGCTTGCTGTCCGGCAGAAGGGTTGTTATGAATGCAGTTTGCTGTTTATCTTGAAGCTGGACAAGTTAACATCTGGTTTTGCACACAAATTATGTTTTTAAATTGTTAAACCGAATGTTACTGTTTTTGTAGCTGTAGTTTTTGTTCCCCTCTGATTTTTCATTAAATCTCTCTTTCAGCTTCACTGTTCAACTTTAAAGCTGTTCCTCACATGGAAAGTTGTTCCTTCATCATCACACCATAAATAATCAAAGCTGGAGGAGTTCCATCACTTTTCTGGCTTGCAGAGTATTGCCCTTCTCCAGCTGCATAGCTACAGTTTCCTATGTCTAACTTGACATAGTTGCTGGCAGTAAATGTTTTGCTTCATTTATTTATTAGAATTCAGCTTGCTGCTTTTTAGCTCCATCAGAGTTTCTGTCATACCTCATTAGATACTTATTTTATCTGCTGTTCACTGAGTTCTTCAAAGAAAGTGTCATAAGAAGGATGAACAGGTATTTAAAGAAGCAGATTTCTGCCCTAACTTCGTGCAGCTGATGCTGATGTTTGAGGATCACCAGCTTATCTAGGCTCAGCCGTGTAGTACATTGTATTTCTACAACACATCCACCTACGCGCGCATCTATTTTGGAACGAAATGCATACTTCAAATTCAGCTGTCAGTTACTATTATCAAACCTGTGCAATGTAGGTTTGTGATTGTTATACATAAAGATTAAAATGCTATTAACTGTAGTAGGTTTACTTGTCAAATTCCATATAGCTGTGAAAAATGAAAATCTCTGCGTGCTGGGTATGACACAGAAAAAAATCCGGTCTCATGAAGAAAATTCTGATGGCTTAAAGGTTGTCCTCATTTCAGTGTGTGCTTTTATAGCTGATCTGTCACATTGCAGGATTTTCTCCACTTTTTTTATTAAATTGCCATAATTTTTCTTGGTGAGGAGTATTGAAGACCTGAGTCTGCAAGCAAGTTTCAGTAAAAAATGTGTCTCCTTTTTTCTAAACAAGCAGACACATTCCATGGACTCAAATGTCTTGGTGGCATTACATATATATATATATATATAATTTATTTATATTTATATATGTATTTATATATATTTATATGCACAATGTGGGGAAACATGCAGGTTTGGGGTTCAGTGTATGACTTTATGAGGCTGACCGTTCTGCAGTTCCCAAATAGAAACTAGAAATTTGAGTGTAAAAATAACTTGGTTTCCAGGCTTGAGTGAATTTCTAATACCTTATTGACAAACCTTCAAGAAATCCTGAAAAATGACAATAACATACTTCTCTACTTGTGCTTTGTTAGGCAATTTTTTTGACATAGTAGTACCAGAGGTGTTGTAAAATATGATACTGCTGATGCTGTCGAGTACAAAGGAAGCTTTCTCCATTTTATTTTTTTTTTATTTTATTGACTTTTCTGTGTAAGCATTAGAAATGATGGGATGAATTATGATTTCTGCTGCTGACAAACCCAGAAACATCATTCTGAAGTTACTTTGCAGAAACCTCCCATTTTAATCTAGAATAACAGATGAAATCAGGAAGAAGCAAATTCTACTGGAAAGAGATACGTGAGCAAAGTGTTCCATATGAGGATCTCTCTGCACACTTACACCACTGTAGGTGATGTTTATAGATGATAGGTCTTCTGCTGATGAGTGCAAACAGTTTGTTCTTATCTAGAGTTACTTAAATTGGCCAAGGGAAATACGAATTAAAAACTGTCCATGCCTTCTCTTTGGCTTGAATTTTTCTGCTAAATATTTCTGCGGTTGTGCCAGTCCAGATCGTGGTCCAAGCCATGCAGATACTCAAGCGCTTTCTAGAGGACTTAGAGCAGATTTCAGTGGAGGAAAGGGAAAGAAATGTGTGAGGGAAGTAGTGATGGTGGAATGTAAGTTCAGGCTTCAGTATGACTGGCCTTTGGTGGAAGTGTCCTGGAGCCTTACACTTCTCCCTTCCATCCCCTTTGTTACATCATTCCAGATTCTGCTTCCACGTGAGGTACCTCAGTCTGGAGCACCCTCAGCTTCCTTAGGCATGAGCTTTTCCAAATGGCATAGCTGTCTTTGCCAGTGTCCCCTTCGTTGGGTGTCTTGGTTACATGCTTGTAGTTAGGTGAGCCACATGCTGGCTGCTGAGACCAGCTGCTGCCAGACTTGAAATGTGGTCGCTCAGCTTTCTGAGGAAAGCATCTTTTAGCTTTAGTCCATAAAAATGAAATCAAAAGCTGCATCTGTGCTTAACAAAGTAGGAAAATGGCTTACTCAGTTTCCTGCAGAGGCAACACTGATAAGTAGTAGGGCAAAAAACCTGAAGTGTTGCTATAAGTAAAAGCAGCTGCTGAATGTGACTTGGGGTATTTATGTACCATTGTAAAAGACTAGAACGTCCCATCACCTGATTAGAATTGAATAATGGAATCAGAGAAGTTCCATAAAAGTGTCTCACATAGATATGATGGTATAAAGCAGCAGTTCAGAGACAGTGTGACTGAGATTCCTCTCTCTTCTCTCCTCTCTCCTCTCTTCCTTTTTCTAACCACCCTACCTTTTCATCATCCAAAAGCCTGGGATTGAGTAGCTGTGAACACTCCTTTGCAGAATGTTTCAGGAAGACTAGTTGCAGGGGATGCCAGAGGCCAGCCAGGCCAGCCTCCTGCCCAAAGCAGGGCTTAGCACCAGCCCAGGAGCAGAGCAGTGGTTTTTGCTTTTTGGAAGCCACTTCTGTTACAGTTCCCACTGGTCCATTGCCGGTGTGGGGGTCACAAGTGTAAACAAGGCTTCAGTGTGTCAGCTGACACTTCAAGCACTATCACAAGCAATTTTTTTACTTTTTTGAAGAAAACATGACACTTGAGAAAAAAAAATCCCCACAACCCCAAATAAAGTTCTATTGTCAGCTGGAAATCCTTCAGTAGTGCAAACTTCTCTCAGCACAACCCCCTGGTTTTGTTGCTGCAGACCGTGGCGAAGCCTCTTGTCTGTCCATGTGAAGCAGCTCACGCTCCTTTGACTCTGCTTTTTCTGGGACTGCAGGCTCTCTACCTTTCACGTGCAGTGAATAAACTACTTTTTTTCTACAGTTGATTTAAGACAAAAATAAAGCATTTTATTTTCTGAATGCTCAGTAATTTTGTGCAGGTTCAGGTTTAATCTGGCTTTTGAACATACACCTGATCAAGGAGATCAATACACCTTCCTATTGCTAGGAGCATAAGTGACACAGTGAGGGAGGAAGGCAATAAATATCCCCGTGACAATACCTTTGAAGCAATGCAGTTGCTTGCCTTTCACTGGAAGTTTCATTTCTTCATGTTTTTAGTTAAAAGCTTTTAATAATTTTAACTGCAGCAAATACACTGCTATACGGTGCTATTCAAATAAATCCTTTTTCAGCTCCAAGTCCTTGGAGTTTGAATCCTGTCCAGCCATACTCTGCTATCTGCCAATTCCTTGCTAAGTGCAAACCTGACACACTTGCCAATAAATCCACCTCTGTGCCATTTAAAGTCATCTGCTCTCTTTTCTCTGGAGCTAATCAAAGTTTGCAAGAAGACATTTTTTAAGGGGAACCGGCTCTAGGATTCAATCGATTTAAATTGCAAGGTAATTAAAAGAAATTGCAGTGAACTATAAAATAGAGAAATGGTATAGACTGTTCGAAAGCTCACTTATTTTTATTCTCTTTTATGAATATTTGGAGACAAAGTTTTCCAGGGTAGAATTTAGGGGGTTTATGCTGTTTTATGTGCTACTCTCCTAATCCACTTTTTAGACTCCCAAGCCCAGCACAGCAGAGCCCAGCCCTGCTTCTTAAGTTGATTGCAGCCTGTTAAACTGAAAGCACCATTTTATTTTTACCTTGTGAGGCAGCTGGGCTGATAAATGGATGGGATACCAGCACTCCAGGAGACAACTGCAATGTCTGCACAGGTTAATAATCTCATGTCTTTCAAGAGCAGCATTTCCAGTGTCTTTATACAGGCATGCACTCACAGTCACACACAAAATTATAAAAGGATTAAGTCTCTGGAACACTTCTCACTTGTGTGTTAGTGTCACACTGGACAGTATATTCTAATTATTTTTATTAAAATGCAGCAACAGTGTTATTATTGTACTGCTAATATATGTATGGCTGATCTGAACCCTGAAATACACAGTGGTCATGCGAGTTCTTCCAGGAAATTAGATTAATCGTTGCATTGTTGGAATCTCTTTTTGAAAAATGTGCTACTCCTGCTGGTTAACACCACTTGTAAGGTTTAAAATATGTTTCTGAGAGTGGTTTCCTGGTCCAGCAGAAAAATCTGGTGATAAACCTTTCCACTGGGATTTGCTTGCATTAGGAAGCAATGCAGGTGGCAGTCTAT
Source organism: Cnemophilus loriae (assembly GCA_013397755.1). Classification (NCBI taxonomy): domain Eukaryota; kingdom Metazoa; phylum Chordata; class Aves; order Passeriformes; family Corvidae; genus Cnemophilus; species Cnemophilus loriae. Next base: position 672,770 of record VZTF01002405.1, read on the forward strand.
TTCAACATGGAATGGATTTTTCCCCCTTTCTTTCTGATAAATGAAGTGCTTATGTAAGGTGAGAGATTGAAAAAAATGAGAAACCTGCAGGCCTTAGAGGATCATCTGAAAGCTCCACACGCAGGCAGAGGACGCAGGAAAAGTCTGCTGCAGGTCCTGTACCTGCTCCTCTCACGTGTGATGGGAACCCTGGGTGAGGCTTGGCCAGTCTGGAAACGCTGCTCAACAAAAGCTCCTCACTGCAGCCGAGGGTTTGAGTTTGGAAACCCTGAGCATCACGTGCAGCACAAGAGGGTTTGCTGACACCAAGCTCATTTCATCCATCGCCTGATAATAAATTGTTCCCACACCTTCATGGTAGGAACCTTTTGTCTTTTGAGCTTGTCTTGTGTTCATTTTGTGTATAATAGATAGGATCTGGGTTTGAATTAGTGCTCACCCAATGCTCTTCTGAAGCTTCATTGTATGCCAGACTGCTCCCTTTGGCTCCTGCTGATACCGACAATCTTCCTCCCAAATGATTCATTTGGTGTCAATGACAAACATTTGATGGTTTTTACTGTCAAGTATCATATGCAGATCTCCTAACAGTGTTATGTTCTTAAATTATTGTAGCATTTGATCAAATTAGCTCTTCTAAAAGGGGTCTGGGTACACTAATGGTGGTTGCTCTAGTACACATCTCTAGAGAAAACTTGAGATCTGACTTTTATAGTCAGAACCAATTAGGCTCATCCTTTTCCCCCCCTTCCCTCTGCAGTGTTCAGATGAATCACATTTTTCAGGCATTTTTTCAGACAGTTCAAGAAGACTGTCAGGTCTCCAGGGCTCTCTGACTCCTGGGCTCTGCATTCCCACTGTCAGCTGTGAAAAATAATTCTGCTTTTGCAATTGTGTTCAAGGAAAGTAAGATGATAAATCAACAGGTTAGATTTAAGAGGGAAAGTACATTATTGTTTACTCAGCACTGAATAAGGTTTTGTTCTAGGAGATATGGTTGATATGAGGCATAAGGAAGCATTCTCTGTTTTAAAGCTTTCCAGCTCATGAAGATTTTTAGGCTTCATTCTCACTCGAAAGATAATTTAGGGGTTTGTTACTCAGTATCTTTTCAGAGTCCCTGAAATGTGGCAGTGATTTTGAAAAACACCAGGCTGAAAAAATTAAAACAGAAAAAAGAAAGTAAACTGTAAGCAGAGAGTAACAAAGCTTTGAGAAAAACTCAACAAAAATCCCCAATGCATGCAGGTTCTCTGAGTGTGAATAACTGCTTTCAGATAAAATTCATAATAGAGTCCTGCTGTTCAGCTACTCTCATGAAACTGTAATATAGTTGAGAACAACTTTTGAACCAGAAGAAAACATTAGATAATTTCATTTCGGGGGGAATTGAGAAGTTCTCCCTGAGGCAGGGGAGAGGTGCAGGTATGAAGTTAACTTGGAACCATTGTTCAGTTCTCTGTGCAGCATCTGTTTGCAACATTCCTTTCTTTGCCATAATGCCATAGTACTACTTTTCCATGGTGAACAGATGGTAGAACTTCAATCACTGCTAAGTCTGCAAATCGACTGAACCTTTGGTGTTCAGCAACAGGAATCTTCAGTAAAAGAAAAAGCGTTATAATGAAACCCCAAGTCTCTCATCATTCACCTTTTTGCCTTTCAAGTTTTCTGCCCCTGTTATATCACTGTTAGATTTGATACACGAGTATCAGCTCAGCACAGCCACCCAGCATCCTGCTCTGAGCAGGCAAACCCTATTCTAATAAACCTCTAAATGTATCCACCGGGCAAGTTTATGGGAGGATATGATGAGAAGGGAGAATTATTTTGAATTATGGAGCAACACATCTTATCTCTTCTAATCAATTCACCAGAAAACTGTGTGTACCAGTAAAAATCCTGCTCCTCCTGCTGATTACAGCAATCAAAACAACAAGAAATGTCAGTACAAGAACCTTACTTGGATTTCAGTGAACGTCCTCACTAGTAGGTTATTAGTAATTATGGGACGAAGAGTGAATCTGACAGGAAGTCTAAAATGAGACAGAGGAAATCTAAGGAATAGTTTTATTTACTTAGTTATGGAGAAAGATGTTAATTGCTGTATACAATCACAATATAAGTTGGAATAGACAGGTCTGAACTCACCCACCAAACTGCATTTTGCTGAAGGTACCAAACCAGGGCAATAAAAGCATGAGAGGAGCTCAAAGAAATTTAAAAGTATTTCCAGAGCTGGATATTTAGTAAAAGTGAAAGCAAGATAACTAAAAAGGTATACAAATTTTTTAATGTCTTTTTAAAATCACTGCTGGGGATTAAAAGGAAAGGAATATTTTTTAAAGAAATTAAAAGGAAAGTGTATTTGGTTCCCCATTTTGGGTTAAAGTCAGTGAGGAGCTTTTTCTCCCTTCCTGTGTTCTCTTTCGGACATGGTACCATCCCTCACCAAGACCCTGTGCAGGCTCACTGTGCTCCCTGGGCTCCTGTCGACTGCAGTGGGGGTTGGCTGCTCAGGGAGAAAGCAGAAAAATTTCCTTATTGTCATTTGTGTAAAAAATCTCAGTCTCGGCAAAGAACAGCAGCATCTAATGCCAAATAGAAATTAATAACTGAAAACTGACTAGCAATGGATGGCCACAATGATTTCTTTCTTTGAAGCTCAAAGAACGCATGGTTTGATTTAGTTTTTTTCTCCCTCACACAGAGTTTCTAATCTGTAGCATTGGTTATTGATTGATGTTTTATAGACAGCGTCAGAAAATTAATTAAGACAAGCAGGTCTGGAGGTGTTTTCAGGGATTTTAAATAGAATAAGATTGTCATGTAATTTCAGAAATAGCCATGAAAATGTAATAACAGTTTGGTTTTCTCAAGTGTGCTGTGGTAAACGGTATTTTTTGTTGTCCTTCCATATATACTCTCCTCTTCTCTGCATATAGAAGTCCTTTCCAGCAAAATCCCTTTTAGTCATTCATTGTATAAGAAACTTTCAAAAAGTATTAGAAATTAACAAAAACCTATATATTTTTTTACCAAGTGGTGAGCATCACAGTTGACTGAAGTGCACCCATGGACACGTAGTGGAATCTCTTTCCCCTTGGGGAGATGTGTGTCCAGGGAAGGGGAGAGGTACAAGCACAGCGAGCCACCCACCCTTATTCCAGCACTTCCCGTCACAGGCTCCATCAGTGCCCAAATAAGAAAAACATGACTCACTGCTGGAAACAGAATATTTTTGTCCCACATGAAATGCTTTGCTTGTGAAATCTGGTACAGGCTTCATGTTAAAATAATCGATGTGAAGTTCAGCTTGCTGCATTATGATACTTCAACCCTCAAGCACTACAGTTAAGGAGCAGGAGCAAGGAGCACACAGATCTCTCCTTCTCCACTGAGCCCTGGGCCACCAGCAGCAGAGGGGGAAGGATTCTGGAGATTGTGGCAGGCTAGGAAGAGCAGAGCATCTCTTTCACTGCCCAGCTGCAGGGATAGCTTACGGTCTTGGCCAAGTTTTGGAGACAGTACAAGGGTTCACATTATTTTATTTTTTTTGTCTTTTGTTCACCACATTCGGTGTGAGTGCCCTGAGCTGATGCTCGAGGAGAGACCAGCTGCCCCTGCAAACATCCCTGGGAGCTCTGCCCTGCTGGGAGGGCTATGGCAACTCTCACAGGAGCTGCAGGCAACAGGGAACTATGAGCCTCTTGCTCTGCCTGAGCCTCTTGTAGAAGAAAGCATGAGTGGCTGTGCATGAAGCTCAGAGCAATAGGACTAAACTTCCCAGGTCATAGAGTTTAGTCTCCTTCCATACTGCCCCATTGCACTAGTAGCTTGCAGTTCTCTTGTGAGCTAAAGCTCTCCCCTTTCAATGTCAGATTGAGTAAGTCCCCACGTGAAAGCTACAGTTCCATTTAGGAGTCTCCAGGTGTGTGATGAACAGTTGGTGCAGTCAAGTTTAATCTGTTTCTAATATTCGAACCCACAAAGTCATCTAGGTCTCATGCATGGTATTCCAATCACCCGTATTAAACCAATTAACTTTTGTCAGATCCACAGATTTCATTAGGATTCTCCTACCTCATTAATAAAAGGTATTAAATAAAATAACTGGAAATGCTGAGCCTTCAAAAATGGTGGTACCTTGTCTTTCCTGATGGCTCCTCTCTCAGCACAGCTCAAGGCTGTCTTCCTCTTGGCCTGTTTCTGCCCGTGACAGGAGTGCCTGGTTAAGTACCTGGTTCCCGTATGGCACCTCTTCACTGAGGTGCAGGTTATTTACACCCAGGGCACCCCACTCGCAAAAGGTCGCTCGTCTTACTGAGGAATGGTGGGAGGTGAGGTTTAGGGTCGATGACTTCGGGGTGTATGTACCAACCTTCATGTCTTTCTTCTTCTTTTGACTTCATAAATGCTTCCAAATCATAGTTCAATATTGAGAATGGACGAAACCAGCTCTAATTGTTGAGATTGCTTGGGTTTCCCTCTGTATGATGTAGTTTTGGCTCGCTCTTGATGCTCTTCATTTGATAGATATTTGACAGCAGAAACAGGCGAGTCATTCCCAGTTTCTGTGCATCAAAATCTTTTCCAGGGGGTTTTTCAGGCACTTTCAGTTTTGCATTGCCATTCCCATTTCTCAGTTATCTTTTCATGGGCCAGCTGAGTTTGTTCACATCCCTACACTTTCTTTGCTGTAAGAGTCAACTTTGCATTTTCAATCAGTTTTGTTTTCAGTAACTCATTCAGTGTTTACTCCTGCTGAGGTGACAGGATGAGGCATTTTCCTTACAAGCTTCTTCTCCTTGTTTAGGGTGCTGGTTTTTAAACAGCATTTTTATGTTTATGGAGAGAAATGTTATGCTTGTCCCACACTTGAGTTCTTCAATTCAGCCGGTGCCATTAAACTGTTCCACCAATATCTTAGAGCCTGGCATGAGAAACTGAAAATCTGATTCAAATACTTACCTCAAGTACTTTTTTTCCTGTCTCATTTAAAATAAATCATATTGTAAGGAAGTGGGTTCAATGTCTTATCTAGACAGACATCAGCTAAGACAATTTAGCTCAATCCCACAGCAGTTTTTGGCATATGGAGCAAAACTCTTCCAGGCTCAGTATCAGGTGGGTGCAGAGATCCCCACTGTGGGCAGTGAAACCACAGAGCAGAAGGAAAACATTAAATGTTTTGAAACAGTTGTGAAAGACCCGGCAGAATTTATGGCCTTTGGGGGCCTGTGAGAGGTTTATGAGGCTGGAAGGTTTCTGGGGAGCACTTTTGTGTGGGCTTTTGCAGGTGGCTCCCCGAGATCACACATCTCTGTTGGCTGAAATCACCGTGCTGCTGGAACCGGTGCTGCTTTGGGTCTCTGAATGGCAGCTCAGTCTTTCAGGGGAATTGGGCAATTCTGCTGCAGAGCAGCAATCATGTTCTGTGATCCCCTGCATCACCAGAGGACAGGCAGGCCCCTGGCATGCAGTATCAGTATCACTGAAGATCAATACACTGTTTTGGAAAACAACTGTTTGTAAAATGTCTGTGCAAGGCCAGAAGGAAAAACCCCTTTTATTCTGGTCAGCCTTAACTGAACAAATTTATTCCTCCAGGTGGTTTTACTTTTCAGTGAAGCTACTTGCAGCAGTACAGAAGACAGAGAGTGATGTGCTGCAAAAATCTAGTTTCATGTGTGTTCTCTTCGACTCTTCATCAGAGGCCTGTTGGATGTTTTCTGATGATCAATTGTTAAAAGTGTTTAAATACCAACAACATAATTTTAAGTGGTTTATTTAGCGTAATGCACAAAGATTATAATGAGCCAGAACCCTCTGCAGGAATGGTGGCTGTGTCAGAGCCTCCTTTCCTGAGATGATGTTTCTAGTCCTTAGGAGCTTGCTAAAGCTATTGAGCACAGCTGGAAACAAGTGTCCTTGCCAATATTTTGTGTGCTTTTAATCCATTTACCACAAAGGCTACATTTGCCCATCTGCCCCAACTCTCCCTGTGATTCCAGTGGGAAATCAGCACATGAGCCTGCAGCTCCACATTTGCTGTCCACAGATGACTGCAGAGTTTCCCCCTGTGGGTGACCTGTGCCACACAGGAGAAAATGCAGCCACACAGGTACCTGGCTGCTGTTACACATTCATGAGAAATCAATTCTTCTCACAGACTGCTGGGTCTCCCCAGGATTTGAGGCAACACATCCAGAAAGAGTGAAGTCTCTGGCATCTCCCCCAGCCTGTCTCGGCAGCGCCAGGTCCCAGTGCTTTGTCCCAGCCCATGCTGGATAAGTTGGGAAATTCCCACTCTGGTCCTGGAGGATGGAGCTTGCTCTGATTTCCCCAGGCTTGCCTCAGTGGCCACCCCTGCCTCCAAGACATGTTGGTCTTCTGTCTTTCTTGTCTATATTTAATATGTGTTAGCTTAAAACTGATCTTTTATAGCTTTGGCTGCAAAGGAAAATGATGGAGAGGGAAGCCTCAGCTGATATGCTACAGGCCATGGGGGGTTCCCCAAGGCTTCTCTGACAAGAGCATCTCCTAATGCACATCCCACCTGCAAGAAGCGTGCTGGTGAGGTGAGCCCAAACATTTTCTCTGCTTCCAAAAAGTCCCTGCTGAGGCTGAGAGTCATGAGGATCTATAGTATTTCACTGAATCCTTTATTTACACAATTGGTGCAAGTATAAGGGAAAGATTATTTCAGAGGGGTGGATGAGGATTGTCTGAAGTGGATTTCAGAAAGAATATAGGAATCGATAATTCAGCTTTCTGAATCACAAAAATCTGGCAGCTAAAACTTAAACAAGGAGTTATTTGGTCACTTGTAGCATACCCTGCTCTCCCTATAAAGGTATCCATCCTTGGAGTGGTTGTGCTACCTGCGCTTTAAGGGATATACCTGAATGTGGTTATTTCTTGGGTTTTGTTCCCATATAGGGTTAGCAGCTGGAGAGCATGATTTATGATCATATTTTGGTCTTATTTTTAATTCATTTCCCCCACCTTAAAGTATTTATCAGCTGCTGTAACCTGTTGTTTCAGACAGCTGCTAGATCCTGGCTGATGGAGTTTATTGATTTCTGACTCTGATCTTGCAAATCTTATTTCAAATTCATCACCTGCCAGAGCCATACTGGGAGCCTGAGCGGAACCGCAGCACGTTACTGATCAGAGAGGTCCCCCTTGGGCTTTCCAGTGCCACCTGCTGTAAGGCCCCTCTGCGTGCCCGGCTCTGGAGCAGCCCACCCTGATGCTCAGAGATGTCTCAGAGCAATCTGAGAGCAATCCCTGGCCCCTTGCCCTCCTGCAGCTGCGGGCGTGGCTGTGCCTGACACCCCGGTGTGACAGCACTGGCCATGCTCTGCCTCACTGAGCCAGGGAAGAGGAGCCACGAGGGGCTGTGCACAGCAGATGTCAGGCAGTGTGCTGGTGGCCCAGCTTGATAGGTGGCAAGCCCCCCTCGTCCCAGCCCACCTCCAGCCCTGCTCCCCTCACACACAAATTATGATCCCGTCCTCCCCACTGCAACGGAAAGCCTGAAAACCCGAACCAGATGCGCGGTTTCACCTGAGTTTACAGACAGCCTGGAAGCAATAACTCTGGGAGGTATAAACTGCGCCTTTCATCGTAATAAGATGTTAATGGGGGGAAAGCCCTGCTGCTCCAGGCGGTGCTCGATTAACGCTGCCGCAGCTGCTGGGAAAAAGGGATCTTCTGGATCGGTTTCAGCAATGCCCACATCCGTGCACCCCCCATGCCCATAGCCCAGGGCCTTTCAAATGTCCCCACGATGTGGTCCCCATCCCAGAGGCAGAGGGTGCCTGCTCGTGTCCTCCCACCCAGCTCAGGGTCCCCCAGGTCCCAAGGTCTTTGGTGAGGGCTGTGGGCAGCAGCACGCAGGGCTCCTCAGGAGGCTCAGCTAAACATCTGTTTGCCATTGCTTTGGGTTGTTTATAGCATTTTGATGCTCTCTTCTGCAACATTTTATTTTAAAGGGCCTTGTGATACGCCCATGCAGGGTGCATTGGAAGTGCAGCTTGCTCCTGCTTTATGCATTTCTGTTTAGATCATCTATAATTTGGGATATTGCCTGGGCACGTGCCCCTCTGGTGCAAGACCACATACAAGAGCATCACTCCCAGCTCGTCACAAACTGGGATGCTCTGCTCTTCCCCTTGTTTTCAATGGGAAGGAATGTTTGGGCCAAACGAAACTTCCCCTTCTTTGATTTAAAGTAACAAATTACTTTGGAAGTCAGGCTGCAATTTCTCCACATGCAGCACGGGATTAAAGGATCAAAGATCAAATCCTCCAGTGCCACTCTCTGCAGTGCTCTGTACCCATTTGTTTTTGCATCATGGGAAGTCCACACACACAGTACAGGGCTCAGGTAGTGTTGAGGTGAGGAGGAACAGAGGGGTGGAGTATTTTCTGCTGGGCAACCTCATCTGCTCTGATTGTGCTGGATTTTCAGCTGAGGGGAACTGTGAAGGATAATTACTATCATGGGTTACCTGAGATTACAGGGTTGCTTTCCAACTAATGACACTAGGAGAACCAAGCAGTTGTTAATATTTAATCAGACTCCTGGCTTAACAATTGGATAAATGAGCTGTGTAATTACACAATTACAGAAGACATTTCAGATAGGAACTGTGCTGTTATTAATAGTGAAGGTGAAAGCTGGTGAACATACACTGTTCAGTCCCATCAAGCATGTCATTAAAAAAGATCTTCAGCACGAGGCTGTAACAACATGTCCTATGAGATGGTAAACAAAGGTTTCAGCTGCTTTTGAGATAAAAATTCCAATTGGCCAAGAGGTTTCAATGTAAGAAAAATACTAGACCAGGTGTTTTGTTGATGTGGCAAGCTGTAATCAGGGGTAACTAGGGAACATTTAAACACGTACACAGAGTATATAATGCGTTTATGACTTTGCTTTATGTATCATTTCTCAGCAGTCAGGCAATTATTTTCCCTAGGTTATTAATTTTAAATCTTATAGGAAAGAGAGAGGTACCTTTTAATTCAACGTAGTGCTTACCTCCCCAGTGGAACTTTTCTTTAAAATTAAGTGTTGTCATATACCACACACAAGGTGTTGTGTTTGACTGCAAAGTGCTGGTCAGAATGAAAATGCAGATGCCGTCTATAATAATTTTATTAGTCTGTTCCTTTAATCCTGTGCTTTATCTCAGCTCCTTAAAACCTTTTTTATTTCAAGTGATCTTGATTTGAAAGGATTGCAACAGTTGTGGTTATTCAGTGTTCCACTACACTGACCACTAACTGTAATTCTCTCTATTGGGTCAATTAGTGGGACACTGGAAAGTTAACATCTGAATCAAAGAACTCATTGACCAGCATGATTGCAGTAGTGATATGAATCAGAATAATGCAGGAAACTGACTCTTAGAAATGATTTCCACAATGAGACATTGTGAGGTGTTAATGTGTTTTCCCAAATGTGAGGTGGTAAAAATAAGAAGCACGTTTGTTGGCAGATGCTATGGGCAATAGTCTTTTGATTCCCTCCTCTTCTCATCTAACGTTCCTGAAAAGATTGCAATGATTCAGATCTGGATGGACAGACTTTGCTGAATTTCTCAGTGTCCAGTTTTAACTGTGACTAGATACCACCACCTCTGGAGAGGGTTTTGAGACCAGGGGAAGAAATGTCGTGTCAAAGGCACATTAATGTTTTTCTTCCAGAGATATTGACATTAATAAGTCATATAATTAGAGGTGGCGTGCATGCTCCCTGCTCACTGAGAGCTGGTTCTGTGCCAGTGGCTGACCTGCACTATGCGCTGTCAGGTCCTCCCGGCGAGTGCTCACACATCGGTTCCTCTGTAAGAGCAATTTGTACTCAGTGAGCTCATGCTGAGAGAAGAGCAGAACCCTTCAATTATAGTGATGCAGAGCCAACAGGGATAAGTGGGAAAATAAGATTAACCTATATGATATGCTGGCATAGAATTATAAAGGAGACATAAAGAAATGCACAACCAGAATAATTTCCTGTGGAATGTTACCCTGTGATCCAGTTGAGTACAACCTGTTTCTCCATCTTCTTTCTTCTCTGCCTCACCTTGAGTCTGCCAATCCTCTTACCAAAACTGGTCCCACTGAAGTAATTTTCCTCTATTCTGACTTTGTCATGCACCTTCCTAAGGATGCATCTCTACGCCCCCCAGCCTCACTTTTGAGTTTTGTATAGCCACAGACTGTGTCCTCTGTCCTCCTTGGCAGACCTCTCTTGCTTTTATGTGATACCCATGTCCTTGTGCTCCCCACATCATGCAGTGGGTGAGCAACTGACTCGTGGGTTGGGCACAAGGGGTTACAGTGAATGGGGTGGCATCAGACCACTGATCTGTCTCTACTGGGGTTCCACAGGGCTCCATCCTTGGTGTGCTCTTCAACATCTTCATAAACGACTTGGACACAGGACTGGAAGTATGCAGATGATACAAAACTGGGAGGAGTTGTTGACTCACTTGAAGGAAGAGAGGCCCTGCAGAGAGACCTCCACAAATTAGAGGGCTGGGCAATCACCAACCATATGAAGTTCAACAAGGGAAAATGCCAGATTCTGCACCTGGCATGGGGCAGCCCCAGATGTACAGACAGACTGGGGCATGAGAGACGTGAAAGCAGCTCCTTGGAAAGGGACCTGGGGGTCCTGGTTGACAGAAAGTTGAACATGAGCCAGCAGTGCCCTGGCAGCCAGGAGGGCCAACCCTGTCCTGGGGGCATCAGGCACAGCATCGCCAGCCGGGCAAGGGAGGGGATTGTCCCACTCTGCTCTGCACTGGGGCAGCCTCACCTCAAGCGCTGGGGGCAGTTTTGGGTGCCACAATGTAAGAAAGATACAAAACTGTTAGAAAGCATAAAAAGGAGAGCCACAAAGATGGTGAAGGGCCTTGAGGGGAAGCTGTGTGAGGAGAGGCTGAGGTCTCTTGGTCTATTCAGCCTGGAAAAGAGGAGACTGAGAGGAGACCTCACTGCAGTCTGCAATTTCCTCCTAAGGGGAAGAGGAGGGGCAGGCACTGATCTCTTCTCTGGTGACCACCAACAGGATCTGAGGGAATGGCCTCAAGTTGTGTCAGAGGAGGTTTAGGTTGGATATCAAGAAAAGTTTCTTCACCCAGAGGGTGGCTGGGCACTGGAACAGGCTCCTCAGGGAAGTGGTCACAGCACCAAACCTGATAGAATTCAAGAAGCTTTTGTACAATGTTCTCAGGCACATGGTGTCATTCTTGGGGCTGTTCAGTTAAAGGCCAGGAGTTGGACTTTGATGCTCCTTGTGGGTTCCTTCCAACTTAGCTTATTCTGTGATTTTGATTCCTTCTAGTCTTTCATTACATTGTCACCAAGAATAGCATTGATAAATAAAGAGACTTGAAGCTCTCTTTCCTTTTCAAGACAGGATTCTTGTGCTTTGCCGTCCCCGTGGGATACCTCAGAATTACTGATGAAACATAGTTTAGAAACCGAGGAACCTGGGAGCTGTTACATTAGAACATTGCACAGACAAGCTAAAATACATTGAACCTGTTTGTTTGAGAACCCACCTTCACGAGCAGCTCCATCCCATGAATTTTCCAGGCTGTATATTCCCCAAGGAAAGACCACCTATGGCACTGGGCTGTGACGCACTCCAAGCCTTTATATCCCTGTGTAAGCAGATTCAGGGTATGGAAATAAGCAGCATGCAAGGCTTTCCACTCCCACCCTGCAGGCCTGTGCTAGGGGCCCTCTGAGGGGCAGGTGCCCACGTGGTGAAATTCCTTTGGGATTTTTCAGTGAGCATCATGGAAGCTGCTTGGGTTTGTGCTGGCGTGGGCAAGAGCTGCCTGCAAGGTCCTGCCTGCTGGAAGCAGGGGCTGGGTAATGCATAACTTCCTGTAATAGTGTCCAGTCTCCTCTCAAGGTACTACTTTAGGGAGTTGGTTTCATTATCTATAAAGCTTTTTATTGCATCCTATCCCGTTAGTCAAGACATGATCTGTGCCCAGTGCTGCTGCAGCAGTTATGATGAAGGCCTTTGCTGTTGCCTTTGGGGGAAAGTCCAAGACTGACAGAGGACGTTTCTAGCTAAGGCAAGCAAGATTCATTTGTTAATTAACATTTGTGGCACCTTGAAAACAGAAAATGCTGCATATGTACCTAAGTATTTTTTTAATGCCAAAGTGGCTTACATTTAAGCTTTTTGAAGCCATAATGACTTGGTCTGTCAATTCCTGATCAATTCTCTCTATAAAATTAAAAATAAAACAGAAAGTTATTGAGTCCTGTCATCTGAAGAAGACTCTTCTTCTCCCGTATGTGGGGTGTTCCCTCTTCTGCCTCTTCAAGGTTTGAAGTCCAGAAGACTGCAGAGTCAGTGATCATAAAGTACTTACAGCATGAATACATAAAACATCTACTTAATTAAAATGTTAAAATATGAGCAAAGTTTCAAGGATGCTGCTTTGAAGGTTTCTGAGGATTGGGCACATCAGTAGTTGTAATTTATGCACTGTCTGGCTTTGCATGTTGCACTGGGCTACCTCCCCTTGTCCTCAGCTGAAACATGGACCGTGGCAGCCCTTCCACCCTGTGACTGCCCCAGCGAGACAGGACGCTCTGCAAAGGGAACACACAGTGACAAGTGCTGTCTCATGAACGTTTGAAGCGGTGCACGCAGAGATACACACAGACAAGCAATTCTCAAAGAAAGATGAGTTGCTGTTATCATGGAGCTTGGGAGTAAATTTAGCTTTCTGCCAAACTGGTACCTCCGTTTCTCCAGTCATTGTTTGCAAAGGCAGCTTTCATGGAATTAGTAAAATCAGATTGTTTCTGTCTTTTCCTTTGAAGAAAGTCAGTGTCACCCAGACCTCACAGAGCTTGCAGCTGGATGCACATGTTGGCTGCCCTGTTGGATCCCCACAGAGCTAAATGTGTTTGTTTGCATTTAACCTCCTTTGAAGGGAGAGAGTCTCACAACATACAATCTCGGTGCCAAGCCAGGGCAATCCTTCCACAGCTTCATCCCACAGCCCCCAGAAGCAGTATTCAGAGCACTTAACAAAAAGTTAGAGACACCAGCTATTCCTCTGTGTAACAACTCCCAAAAGAAAGAAATAAAAAAGAAGCTGCACAGATTATGGATAAAATTCAGGGCACATCCTAGCTTTTAATGAAACTCTAAATATCAAAAGTAAATCTGCTAATGTGGGTGACGTAGTCAATGGAGAGTAACCAAAAGGCTTAGTGAATTGCTTTGAAGGTTTGAATAAAGAAGGATTTCTTTCGATGCTTCTGGTTAATGGGCATGTTAAGTCAAATGCAGTCACTGGAGTGCAGAGAAGCAGGATGGCTGGGGAAGCCCAGGCAGAGGGAAGATGAGCGATGAGCTTGTATTTTGGCAGGGAGGTGGCTGCAAGCCTGAACTCATTTCAGCATAAAGAGACAAGTGAAATAAGGCAGTGTTGGGTTCTGCATGATCCACTTATCTTTTATCTGTAGATTTTAATTTCTATTTGTAAAAGAATAGATGGATGTTTGTGGTTATGCAACATTTTTCTAATACTCCAGCTGTGGAAAACAAACCACATCTGGCACATAAAATAACAATGAAGTTATCTGAAAGCTGTACTGTTCTTAAAAACAGCTACAAGTATGTGTTCAAATAACTTGCTGGAAAAGAACAGACCCAATTTGTCAGATGATAATACATAAGCTTAGAAGGAGGAAAAAATTAAGCCAAGAGAAATACTGCACTTCAGAGAGTACAAATAAAGAGGTTCCTTTCCACCAAACTTCTGTGGGCTTGCAAGGCATAAATTACACAAATAGCATTTAAAAAGCAGGAATGCAAAAATCAAAGAGCAAAATTAAAAGCTCTGTTCATGTTCCAGCCGTATAACAAGTGTGCAGCAGATGTTGGAGGCCTATGGTTAAGAAATCCTCTGGTCTGGATGCACAATTTCCAGTATGTCCTGCTGTCACGCATCTGAAGGTAGGCTGTAACAAATGCACTGTCAGCTGTGTAAAATACACAGTCTGTGAGAGGGGGAAAGAGTGCAAATCTGGCAACGATGCTTTCCCTTGTATTTCTCTAACAAAGCTGTTATTTCATAGAAAAAGGAGGCACCAGTGGCCTGAGGGCTGTCACACTCCATCTCGGTGAAGAACCACCTCCTTTCCCAGTTCCTCTCTCTCACTGGTGCTGAGGTTTCCAGTGAAGCACAAGATAACTCGCTGCACCTTAGAATGAAGCAGTTCACCTTAACTGCTGCTGACATTTGGGTTCTGAGGATGTATCCTGCTTTCATGGTCCATTATACCCTATTTGGGTGAAAAGACCTTTGCTGCCAACGGTAGAAAGAAATAATAAAAGTAAAAATAGCATATTGAAATAGTTTAGCTGAGGGAAATTGTCAAAAGACTATGGATTTATTTCTTTGGGGTTTTTTATGTTCAAAGTGATTTCTAAAGCTGCAGTTTGATCATGTTCTTAAAATATGTCAGACTTTACATGTTAAGCGGTAGAAAACTACCCTGCCTCCTACACTCACAGCAGCAGGAGAAGCATGTTGTGATGACTATATAAAGCCCTTCCTGCAATTGAGTTGTTCCTAAGTTAAATATTTTTATCTACCAAACAATAATAAAACATCAGTCAATACCACACACAGATCCCAGATGAATGCAAGACTGAATGCACATTAAAGGCTTTGCTGACATCCCAGACCAGGGTTTTTTCATGCAGGTTTGCAGGCTTAACATTGTTTAAACAAACTCTCCTTTACATCACCTCCACAGCTGCAATGGACCTCACTGTGGGAGTAAATTACACGCCTGCTTAATCTGAGAGGGTTTAGATTAAATGTGAAGTGTCATCCCGGGGGTGGAAGGGATGGGTTGGCTGGGGAGAGGGAGGTGGCACGGGGAGATGTTGCATATGAGCCCGACATGCAATCAAATTAACTAGCTCTGCTCTGTGCACATTTTATTCCTCAGAATAGATGTGAGTCTGAATCCTGCAATGGGAAATGCTGTTTGTCAGCACCTTCCTCTTCCCACTACTGAAAAGATTAAGAAAAA
Organism: Cnemophilus loriae; assembly: GCA_013397755.1. Lineage (NCBI taxonomy): Eukaryota > Metazoa > Chordata > Aves > Passeriformes > Corvidae > Cnemophilus > Cnemophilus loriae. Next base: position 687,875 of record VZTF01002405.1, read on the forward strand.
GTATGTTCACATTCAAGCTTCCAATATGTTTATTAATAAGAAAAGTATACAGGTTTTGGAGTTGTACACTGCAAGAGCAAAGCATAGGAAGGCAGGTGTAAAATGTGCTGTTTCGTGTTGGCAGCCACAGTTTAATTTTTGTGGCAGAGTGATAAATGACAGAAATTCACAACGTTCTCCCGACTCCCTTGGAAGATGTATTCTATAGAATGAAAATAGAAGCACTGAATTATTAAGAATCATCCCATTTACATATGAAAATGGTATGGTGTCATGTTAAATACACCATATTAAGAGGTCAATTAGAGACCTATTTTGAGTTAATGGAATCAGTTCTTTTTTTATTTTACATTTTAAATGCAATATTTCAAGGTGTAGTGGAGATCGAAGGTGTAGTGGGATAGAAGGTAGAGTAATCCAGTAAAAGGTTGTTAATGCTTGTGGAATGGCTGAGAGCAATGCCAGCAGGTGGAATGGTGCAATGGGGCAAGGGCTGAGCAGGCAGTGCCCTTTTCTTCCCACCTATGCTGACTCCCCTGTGCACGGGAGTGAGAAATGCTATTTTTTAAAGTGCGTTCCCTATATCTGAATAGACCATAAAAGAAGGGAAAATGCTTGAGCTCTGGCTCCCAAACACAACCCTCATTTCACTAAATCTTACAGCACTTCTTCAAATCCTATGTGGTTCATTGGAAATAGAATATAAAAAAATCCTGAGTGCAATATTGCAGCTGGTCAAGGTACAATTCTTGCATTAGTCACTGAACAGTTGTTCAGATGCAGATTTGCGTTGGAATCGGCTCCAAAGGGAAATAGCTAGAAAGAGCTTCTCTACCCTTCAAAGGATTTGCTGCTCCTGTGATGCCCCTGGAATTTTAATGCATATGGAAATTGGCCCCCTCTGTGTTAAAAGAGAGAAGATGGCTGCAAAAGGGGAAGCTTCTGGACTGAACAACAAGTCAGTAAATGAGGTTCTAGGAGTCTTTTGGCATCCAAGGACAGTTCTTGCCCACAACACCCCAGGATCCTTGCTAACCCCCTCCTTCCACAGTGCCCAAGCATACATCTATTGGCAGTTGCACTGGTGACCTGGATTCAGCTGGAAAATCAACCAGAGGAGAGAAACAATAGGATGGCTTTTCTACAAGTGGCATATTCTTGCCCATGTGGCATAAATTGCTGCCAAAATATACTATACTCTTCTTTTTGCCTGTTCTCTAGATAAGGTGCAGACTTAAATATTCAGAATGCTGTTTACAGTACAGGCATGCAGGAAGGCAGTTTTGCCACCAGAGTTACTACTTAGCTAAAGAAATGACACATACAGTGAATGAAAGAGGACACATCATGTCTGGTCACAGTTCCAAAAGGTTTCCAAAAGTTTCCAAAATAGTTTGGGTCAACAGTTTCTTTTATTTTTATGATTTTCTCCCTTCAGAGCTGATTGTTGGTACCAAAGAAAACCACCATATCCTAAGGACTCCAATGCTTGTATAATGATAATTTGAAAACTATTTTGGATGTAAGATTAAGAAGGTTGCATTTCCAGTTGGTTGAACCATGGAACTGGGTAGAACTCGTCTCTCTGCACCTGTGGGACTAAAGGGTGGATGTCAATTTTAACATTAGGAGGAAACTTTTCATCCAGTGCTTTGCCACAGAGCCCACATCGCTACCTCCTTCTACTGCAGCAGCCAGATCCTGCACTAGAAAGATGTCAGCAACCAAGCCAGCTATCCCAGCTTGGGAATATGAACCACTCACTTTCCTGTAAGCTGGGCCACAAGACCACTCATTTCCTGGCACTTTCTGACTCTTGATCTTGTTCCACAGATTTTTCCTTTACAAACAACAGGGGGAAAGCTGTGGAAAACAGAAAGGAGAAATAGGTCACACTAGAAATTCTGAAACCTCAGCAAATCTCTTGTTTAAAGTGATTAATTCAGTGACCTCTGACCACAAGGCAGACCTTCAATTTGCCAGCAGAGGATAAAAGAGTCAAGATCTGAATGAGTAAAGAGGGAATGAAGGGTGAGTTAATCCAGTAACTGTGAAGGAACATTGGAAATAGAAATACTCAACATATATGCTTCTTCACTTTAGTCCTTCTATTGCATGCAGTTTATTTCTGGATATGATGGAATATCAAGTACATTTATATTCTTTTTGATCTCTACTGTTTGATCCAGATCCAGCCAGTGGAACAGACTGATGCTCTTAATGCTATTAAGTAGCACAGTCTGCATTTATTTATTTTTTAGAATAGAAACTAGAAAAGTGCTTGCAAAATGGTACAGGGTTAAAAGAAAATTAGGACTCCAGTAGATGTTAACATTTCCACCTTTCTTTGCTGAGGTTTCACATCCTAAAATTTTTTTTTTTCTGTAATGGAAAGAGACAAACTGGTTAGTGACATTGAACACTTTTGTCTGAGTTCCCTGCAAAACTCCCACACAGAATATAATCTTTCATCTATAGTTATAAGCCTGTAAGCTGCTTATACTATTTTTAGTCTAAATTCACCTTTCATTTGGTTAGTCTCCAGCAATCCAGACCAAATTTGCACTTGGAAATTTCCTAGTCATTTCCAGTTAACACCATTAAAAAGTGAGAAAGGAGTCTTGAAGTAAATTGTCTCAGCAATGCACATATTTTTGCAGCTGGATACTAAGCAGATACCTCAGCATCTCCTTTGTGTGATAGCTTTAATTGTACCATTTTCTCCCAATAGAAAGGAAGGCTTGTGGGAAACTCATTTTGAAAATGCTAATGTCCAGCCAATTGCATGAAGACTTCTCCATAATTGTTTATGCCAGTAGCACTTTAAAATGAGAGGAAGAGTCCTTGGAGTAAGATCAAATGCCCGATCGGCACCTCCTGTCGTCCATCACTTAGTTAAGGTTCAATTGCTAAAGGTTCACATATTGCTTGAATGATTTTCCATTTTCATGTGTGGTTTAGGTTCCATTTGACACCAAAATATCAGCCTATTACTGATTATTTGATTTTATTATAAGAATAAATGAAGAAGTGAAGATGAAATGTATAATAAAACCTTGTCTTCCCACCATTATAAATGTTTTAAGATTCAGCCAATAATGTATTAGACTTCAGTCTTTTCCTCAAATAGAAAAACACTTCTTAAAGTGTGTATTAACTCTTATTTCTCAAGTGTCGAGTTTTTATGGTTCTCAAAAAGGAGTCCTGAGAGAACTATTAACTCTGTTTATGTCTGCACAGCAAAACTGCCATTTGAGTTGTCTTTGATTAAATCATTAACTTCTTTTTTTTATGCTTTGTTCTTTCTGGAGACATAAGAAACCATTAGTAGCAGAGATAAAGCTGTTGAGAGTCCAAGAGACAAAAATGGGAGATTATTTATATTCAGCTGTCCAGTAAAACATTAGAAATATGAATCATTATTTTATAATATTATAATAAAGGATGAGGTAAAGTTTTGGCTTTTGACAGCTATGGTGTGATAAAACCAGAACTGCCTATAATTAATATTTATTATTATTTACTGAGCATGCTAAAGTGCATACTGATTTACAGGAAAATACACAGATAGAACCCTCCAGACAGGAAATTTATGTAACAAAATTAATTGTGACAAAACTGATGATGACAAGGAGGCTCCACATGTCTCCCTCCCTTCCCAAGCAAGAGCCTTGCAACTTCATGGAGGGCAAAAGTTTCCCACCTTGTGCTAATTAAGCCCACTGGTGATTTAGTGTTTGCTCTGCTAGATGTGGATCACCAGCTACATTTTAATGCTACTGCATTACAGCTGCAAAAAATAATCTGCTTAAACTGAGAAAAAGATGCCAATATTTGGTGTAATATACAGTGTTCTCCAGATGTAGTAGCAGGAATTACACTGACAATAGTTCCAAATTCGAGTAACAGAAAAACATTGACACTATCAATCACAACATAGCCTCAGTGGCAGTTAAAATTTATGATGTCAACCTTCTAATAGAGACCTGTTAATGAAAATCAAAGATTGAAACAATACTGATTTATTGGGGGAGGCTCATGAAGGCTTTAATGAGAGCATCTTTCTCATTGAATGGCTACTTGGAACAATACTGTTCCAGTAAAGGAGGACCTTCAGTAGTTACAGCCCTTGCACATTGCCACTGCTAGAATTTTAAATGAAATTTTGAAAAGTTTAGGTTTTCCTCCAAAAAGGATATTAGACCGCTGATCTTCTAATATGAGCTTTGTGGTCTTAAAATTAATAGTAAAAATTACAGATAAGAGGCATAGAAGGTCCATTAATGTCTAAAATGTGTGGTGTTTAGAACCAAATTTAGCATGGAAAAACTGGGCAGAAAATTAATCTAGCAGTGAGGAAGCCTTTCCTTGTTTTTGCCTGCAATAGTATCACTGATGTCTGTCATTGCATGGGGCTCTATCCCCCTTCATACCCTTAATGAAGAACAAAAGTCACTGGAGGCCAAAGTACGCAAATGTCATTTTTCTTCCTTAAAAATTGTCCCCATGAGCAATGAAGACCACTGCCTGCCATCCAGGTAACTTTTCCCTGGCCATCCCCCAGACTGGCTATTGGAATCCACGGGTGGCTCCTGGCCAGCTCACACCTTGGCACCTCAGGTACCCTCGGCCACTGCCAAGGACCAAGAAACAGCCTACAGGAAGGGCGGGCAACAGTAGGATGGTATCACACACCCCCAAGCCTTGTGCTTGAAAGATTGTTTTTAAAGGAAACTTTATCTGGATCAAGGACTGAAATATTTCACCATTCTTCCTGCGTCATTGTGGGCACAGCAATCATGTGCCAGCAGACTGGACCCTGTTATGCTTAGCACATAAAAAGAGATATGTTGTCCCAGACCCTGTTTCCCATCTCAAATTTGAAGTATTTCTTTGTGATTCCTCTCCTACCTTTAAAAGGGTTGTAGTCAATCCCCCAGCATTTTCTGGCTGTTGGCTGTAACTCTATGTGAAATGTGATGCTACCTTTGTAAGTAGATGTGCCACAGTTAATGACTCCTTGCAAAACTGGTGCAACATGCAGGTGTCAGTGCTATTACCTGCATTTAACAGCTACAGGGGTCAAAGCTGCAAGGGAAGCCGGAAGGGCACATGTGAAGGACATGAAGAAACATGTATCTGGGATTAAACCTCAGGAATTCCTTCTTCACCAGCCTTATTATTAATTGTTGGATAAAGCACTACTCTCCAACATGGCTTTCACATTCTTCATAAATACACAAATTTTCCAACTGATCAGCCAATAATTTGTCCTCTTAGATTTGTGCCCAAGTTAAGGCAGTGTGACTTAAGGCAGGGGATTGAGGTGGATTGTTCCCTCCTTGTCAGCAGTATTTACAAAACTGACTTTGGTTTCAAGGCACACACCTAGTAACAGTGAAGTCAAAGGGTGGTCATAGCTAGGAAAAAAGTGTTTCACATTTCAGTGCCGTAAGTTCTTCTATTTTAGTTATATTATAGCTTAGTTTGTTTTTTCAAATTCTCTTTATGTTAATATAAAAAGGAATTCAAGCTGAAATAGTTACCATCTGTCTGAAAGAGGACAGGAAAACATGGTTACTAAAGAATGTTTAAATTGTGGAGCAAAATACAGTCCTGCTAATGTAAAATTTCTGTCATTAACATTAAAGATTAAAGGCTATAATTTACAGGAAAATATATTGCGTGGCTTATCACATTTTTAATGAAGGGTTCAGCGTTATAGCAGGCAAGTGCTGAGAAGAAAAATGTACCTCTTGGATTTTATTTGCTCTCTTGGGACACTATCCTATCATGATTGTAGCCCGTAGGATCAGCCAAATGAACGCTAGGCAGTAAGTCAGCAGCCCCCAAAAGGTTACCAGAGCTTCTTCCTAATGTTACAGCAATGATTTGAAAAATTAGCTTGCATTAACCTTTCACCTTTCGGTGGATGGTTCAAATCCAGTATGGGTTGGTAGTGATTGAGAATGGCTCCTTTAAGTTTAATGTTTTTTTTGGTGGTTTATGCAATGCGAGTGGGTGGTCTCATGCTGTGCCCCAGGGGAGGTGTGTCTGCACGAAGAAAACCCCCCAATAACTTGCCTCAATTGGTGCTAATTGGAAACCTCCCTGGCAATTTCAGCAGGGACCGCCCTCCACGTGGGCATAGACAGTGAACAAGCTGCTACACACCATGGCTGCAGCAGAGGCTGCTCTCAGACACCCTGGCTTCATCAGCAAGACTTTGAATATCTGAATTTTTAATTAAAGCAGCTTTGCCCATCTTTGGTGCTGAGTCTTCCCAGGACCTGCTCTAGCTTTACCCCCTTCACCCCTTTCCTTCCCCACATTCCCCAGGTCCTCCCAAGGGTGCTTTCTAAGTCCTCATTCCCTCACCGTAGGACAGACTAGACTTACACGTGTGTGTCTTAGTGGACGAAGTCTGGTGACAAGGCTTGGCCCTGTGAAATTAGGGTCTGCTCTCTTCAGCTCATGTAATTTAAGGTGTAGGTGACTTTTGCCCTATAGTCACTGGCAATGAACCCATTCACCCCCTGCCTTTGTGTACTTTATCCACCTGCAGACCGTGCCCCTTGCCCACTCCTCCAAACCAAGATCCACAGCATAAGTGTGTACATGAGGTGAGAGACTGCAAACAAGCGTTTGCCATAAGGTAATAGGCACAGTGTCATGGTTTAGGAATGGTATTCCCCAATTTAGTCCTCTCACTAAAAAGAGCACGAGCCACTCCCCTTTCCCCCTCTGATGGGAAGCCTAAAAGGCAGAGATCACAGGTTGAGATAAGAACAACTTACTGGAAACAACAATGAGATAAGAAAAACAGTAATAGTGGACAATGCTGCCGTGTTTTTATGACGGGAAGCTACCCCCTTCTTTTTGGAAGCCAGAGCTCCTTTCCCCTGGCCCTGGCAAGGATGTGAGGTGGTATCAAATAACATTAAGGTCGTGGTTGAAACTAGGACACATGGAATGGCCCAAGAGCATGGAGGTCTGGCCCAGTGATGTGGGCTCAGAAACACAAGGTCCATTGCACTCCCTACGGTTCACCACAAAGACTAAGACAACATTAGCACAAGCCCAGGATGTCCTGGTTCCCTGTGTGCCTTGAAATCTTGTACCAATGGTAAACATTTGTCACGTGCACAAACATAGGTCTCTGCAAATGCTGCTTGTTTTCTGCAGAAAATCCTTTACCTGGTCTAACAAACTACTCCCTTTCCCATTATGTGATATTTTGCAGCTAGAAAAAATTATCAGGCTCTGGCTGTGTGTATTTCTTGGGTGAGAGAGAAAGCAATCAGCACTCATGATTTTTTTCTTTCTTAGGTAAATAGTTCTTGTTAAACCAACCTAAGTAAGGTGATTTGCAGTATGGATTTTTCCCATCTAAGTTATTAGAATAAGTTCAGTCAGCACATTCAACCCTAGTCTCTAGTGGTCCATAAATTTAATGCAACACTCAACTCTCCTTCAGTGTTTTTGGTGTATACTTGAGTTTTTCTTGGCACAGAGAGAAGTGGCAGGTGGAGTGATCAGAGACTTTTTTCCCGTCAAAGTGAGATTAGGGTTTTTTTAGGTTCCTTTGTTCTGTAAAAGCCCTGGTCTAATTCACTACAAGCTATCTACAACTGAGAATGCCATTTCTTTACTAATTTATATGTTTGGTTTAAAGCTGTGCAGCAATCTCAGTGGAGTTTCTCTATTTATAGTATCCTGCTAAGAATTTTTTACCAAAGGGTTTTATGCACAAGAAGAGAAGGTTTTACTGGGATTTCTTTATTTTTGCATTACACTATCAAAGGCAAACAGTTTCTTCTTTCTTTGCCCTAATAACTTATCTCAGCAAGAGAAAGTGGGACACCCGGGCTAGCTTGAGGCAATGGAAACCCACTGGCATCTGCTCAGGACAACACTGATTGACTTGAGCCTGGGCTAAGCTAGGTATGTAAAAGTTAAAATCCCCAGAGTGCGTGAGCAAATGTGCTTTGGAAGGAGAAACAGGAGAAAGAGGATTTGCAATGAGCTGTCTTCTCCAGGAATATACTAAATAGAATTCACCTGGCAAAGAAAATCGGAGAATGCATGCAGCTCTCTTGGCGGGTGCAGAGGTGGCCTGTGACATGATTTAATGGTATTTTTAAAGGCAAGCACTAGAAACAAATGGGAGTGCACTGGGATGAATTAGATGGATTAAGATTCAATGCGATAACCTAATGACCTCAGGAATAACTAATGACCTGCCCTAACAGAAATGTCTGCTAGGTAGGGAACAAGGCAAACCTGTTCACTTTAATGTTTTGCTGGCACTGAAACCCCTCATTTGGGACATTCAGCAGGAACGGCTTATAAAAAGTATTGGCTGAAGTCCTCAATTTGTGCAAATTGTCTTGGTGCCTTTGGCATTGGATATGTGACCCTCTGCCCTGCTGAAGCATCTGCCTCATTCTGGTAACAGGATAGAAATCAATGCAAGCCTAAATGTGAATGATATATTGGTGATTGCTGAGATACTCTGGTTTATAGAAATGCTTTCACAATACCAGGAACAGGACACCTAGAATGTAACACTCAGAAGTGCTAAGGGACTACCCCAAATGTTTTATGTGTGAAGAAGTGACAGCAACGGTTAAAACATCTGAAAGGGTGACTGTGATGTACAGGCATTGGTCTGGCACCCAGCAAGACTCTCTTCCACAGTAAAAGTGGAGCTTTGCTCCTGTGACATTTGAAATAAGAAATGAATGATAGTGTACCCAAAACTCTCCTTAAAATTAGTACTTTGACTCAATTTCTCTTCAGTCTGATAATTATTTTCACTGCATCAGTTCAAAAGGAAAATTATCATGATCTTGGCTGAACAAACTAAAAAATCTCCTGGTCTATCAATTAAGAGATTGTGTAGAACATTGCAATTAATTTGTTTAATTGAAGTCCCTATTTCTTAGCAGTGGCAGGCTGATTTAATGCCTTGAAGGACACAGACACTCTTCAGAAATGAAGAGAATGCGCTGGTCACTGGAATGGAAATTCCCTTTCTGCAGTCATTTATGAGATGAGAACACTGAGACAAGTGTCCATAAATCTCAGCTTGGCCACTTGGCTTGTCAGCAAGTGAGAGCTACAGAGAGGCACCTGAAGGCATCTGTCTGTTAACTCTGCAGCGCGTTCATCGCAGCTCTGAGGGGCTGTGGGTGCCCTGTCTGGGGAAAACATGCACATCTGCAGATTCACACTGCATGGTGCATGTCACAATGGACGACATGGCCTAACTCTCAGCTTTCCATGGGATTAGAGCAGCTCTGAGAAGGCTCTGAGAAGCAGTAGACAGCACCACTCCCATAGGACCATGTGCATATTCCAAATTCAGGTGGGATGCGGTGAGATCAGTTCCTCTCTTTTCTTATGTTCTTGCCATGTATATGCTCTGTACCAGCACTGGCTCACATTCCCTTGCACAACTCGTTCTTTCTCATTGCAAAAAGTGTTACCGAGCAATGAAGAACTGCACAGCCATGAAGCCCTTGATGGTGAAACAGCACCTACATGTGTGGGTGTGGGTGTGTGGCCAGCTGACTGCAAAGTGTTACTGTGTGCGGCACAGGCAATTTAACACAGTTGGAAGTTCAGAGCCTCACCTTCACAATGGCTACATAAAAATGCTTCCCTTGGTCAAACTCAGCTCATGATTTCATCTGTGGCACCTCTGGGGCACTGCCCTGGGTGTGGAAGATGTCTCTGTCCCACCACAAGGCCCTGGAGGACGTTGTGCTCCAACAGCTGTTATCATCTTTAATTACTAACAGGTATGTTAGAAAGCATCCAAATTGTAATCAGACTGAAATAGAGTTACAACGATATCTGATCTGGGAATTTAGTCCAAAGCTTTCCTTTTCCATGATGGTTTTCATTTCCTGTAATTTAGAGCTGGAAGCATTTATGGAATATCACATGGTTTTAGTTTACACAGGAAATCAGCTGCAGTTGCGGGAAGATACTGACTTAGGGGTTTTAGGATTTGTTTTGTTGGTTTTTTTTAAGAACTGAAGATTGCTTCAGAAGAAAACATTGCAGACTTCTACCTCTGCTGTTTGAAGCCTGTGTTCTGCAAAGCGATCTATGATTATATAGGAACAAGCAGTTTATTTCTGTTACATGATGATCACTTAATGTGAATGGAGCAATAAATGCCTTTCCTTTTTAGAGTGAAGAGATAAACCAAATGCAGGACAAGATGTGGAGGAGGGTGAGGGAAAGGGATGCTAGGCAGCTGCAGCAAGAAAAATCTCTGAAGCAGGAAGTATCAAATAGAGTGCTTGAAAAGCCCAAGATGACCAAAACAGATCAAAATGGGAAAAGGTGGTTATGTTTTCTGAGTCACAGCCTGCCCGTTTAAATCACTGTCTCTGTGACTCCTGAGGAGGGGATGGGGAATAACACTGCATGATGCTGCACCACCCAGACCATGCCACAAAAGCCTTCTCTACTCCTGGGGGTGAAAAACTGGTTCTCCCAATGGTGCTGGACACGCTTCTCTTTTGGATTGAGGTGCATGTGCTGAATTTTCAGTGTAGAAAGGGAAAAATCCCTTTTGAGCTGCATTTCCACGGGTAACACTTCTTCTCAACAACCTACTCTGAAAGTGCCACCAAAGCAGCTTGGTGTGCTCTGGCTAGAAGGCCAGGACAGGGTGGGCTGACATCCCTCAGGAGGCAGGCTGCGAAATGCCAGTTGGGAGATATCAAAGAGTAAGAAAGGCATCAGGAAGGGGGGTGGAAGCCAGCAAACTGCAATAAAAATTCATCTCTTCCCAAAGGCAGCCCTGTCTGCTACATGGGTCCCTTTGGTGCCAGAGTAGAGGGAGATGGCAGACTATGAGAAGAAAGAGATGGACCGTGTAAGTCAATAGTGACTAATGAACCATGTTGGAAACACCGTCACAAGCAAAGGGCTGGATTTGCAAGACAGCGAGAGCAGAGCAGTGCTGGCTGCTTGCTTTTAGCACACAGAGGTACATTATGATTTTAAATGAATCCAGAACAGCTGAGGTATTTGTGGACTAAAAGCCAACATAACCATGACCATCTTAATCATTCCCTTGTAAAATGAGCAGCCATATGCATGAAATCAGCCCATACATTTTATGGAATATCTGTTGTATGCTGGACAAGTACTTGGACTGGGGTTTATTTTCTCAGGACTTCAACTCCTGAAATATAAACTATGTAACCTTTCTCTTCATAAAACCAGAATTTAGAGAGGGGAGGGGGAATTCCCCTAAACTGTGCACTGCATGGCACTGCTTCTCATATGTTGCTGCACTTGACAAAGTCCTGAGAGAGGAATGAGGCAACAAAGGCAGCCTACACCATCCCATAGATTGTACTGGAGTGGAAATGTAGCCAGAGGGGAGATCACACTGCCTATGTGGGAGAAGATGGGATTCAGCTTCAGTTATTTGGAGAAAAGGTTGTTTTTGTCACAGCAGCTGTAAGCAACTGTCTACATGGGAACAGGACTTGGGGAGCAGGCTGATTTAGGAGAACAGGTGCTGACTTTGGTAATCAGCACAGGAATGATTTTGAACTTGTGAATGGTGAAGGGAGGCAGCCAGGAGGGCAAGGAAGCCACTGACAGACCCACCTGCCCCTCCCAGAGAAGAGATCTTTCTTCTTAGGGAGGTCAGCAAGAAAAATCCTGCTGAAATAAAGATTTGCTTTTGGGCAACAAGCAGAAAATTGTTTGATCAAGAGAGAGGAGAAGAGCTGACTCAGAAAATATCATGTAGCTTAACTGTTGGGGGATTTTTGAGATGTTGGGGCCTCCAGAGCATCCCTCACTGAACTTTTGTGCTGGACATGTGCTTTCAACAGCTGCTGCCTGTAGCAATGGGTATTCTTTCCCTGCAACAGCCCAGTGAAGAGCCTGGGCACAGAGACTCCTGCATGAAGAGTTTGCTGGGGAACAGGATGTGGACCTAGGATGAAGATCAATATTATTTTGCGGCTGATCTCAATTTCAGTTTTTCTTTATCCAAGGGAGATTTCCTGGATGCTGCAAATAAAGATAGACTCGTGGGAAGTTTAATCACAACTTCTAAAACATGAATTAGCTCCCACTTTGGTCCTCTCTTCCCCTTCTCTTGGGGTCAACCTGAAAATTGGAGCCAGGAGTACAGGCAGGACCTCTGTGCTCTTGCCTCTTCAGGTCCTGTCGGAGCACCTTATCTTAAAATAGTCTGCATGCAAACAGTGTCTGTTGGAACATGATGAATTTGTGCAGATGTATTTACCATCCTGAACTAGATTTTAAACAAATTGACATTTTAATATGCATTTATTCCTGTCGCATTAGAAAAACCTGCTGGTATTATGCCAGAATGTGATATATAATGATGCTGTTTAGCGGCAACTCTGTCATTTGCTGTTGTTGACAGTAAAATAAATTAACATAATAAACATAATTTGTTCAAAAACAGCTAAGTAAAAACAGATGGTTAAAATATTTTGGCAGGACCCGTTAGCCCAGGTTTGCATGTGTGTTTAGACATTAGTTCTGTTTGCAACATATGTTACATATTTTCTTGATCCCATTTAATATGCAAATACACACCCTCTCCACAGTTGTGTAAACAGGTCCTTTACAGCGTGAGTGATGGGGAGGGTGGGGGGAATGAGAATTTTTTCTTTCTTTTCTGTGTCAGGACCAATTCTCAGCTACGTCAGTGGGAGAGGAAAGTAGCCATAGTATTCTAAGAAACAAACAGGACAGAAGGTGGAGCAAACAACATATTTGTGTACTGACACAATGGATCTATTACTGGCTCCTGATACCTCCTTGTGTAAGACACTGGTTTGTTGCTCGTGCTCCTGATCCTGCCAGAATGTGTTGTCCCCACTGGGCTCCGCAGCCTCCTGCTTACCTAATTCTCACTGCACTGGCCTGAACCCCAGCAGGATTAATGGTCACATCTAGTCCCATCCTTCCCTCCCTCCTGTTTGTGAGGGCAAATGTGAACAAAACAAAAAAAGAAAAAGGGAGAAAGCAAGCTGCTCTTTTAAAGAGAACCTGGCATTGGAATGGAACAAGCTGGGATGAAGTTCATCTTTTTAACTATTTCTAAGCTGTGGCTGGACCGATACAGGAATGTGAATACTATGAAATTCTTGTTAAGAATTGTTGTTGTCAGTGGTCATGTTTAACATTTACATTAATGTTAATGTTTACTCTTAAGGGTTATGTGTCTGTCAGTCATTTTCAAGGTATAGGGACATGGTTTAGTGGTGGACTTGCCAGTATTGAATTAACAGTTGGACTCAGTGATCATAGAAGTTTTTTTCAACCTAAATGATTCTATGATTCTATAGAAATTAAAGTAATCTTTGTGTTGCAAGAGAAACTAATGGCATCATACCTGTAACGAGCTGTATATTTTATATAAATTGTACTTACATGTGTACGTGTACTTAATATGCCTGTAAGATGCACCTTTTAAACCACAGCTCCAGAGCAGAAGCAGCATGGACACACAGGAAAAACATGGACCATCGGTGCCTCTCAGTGCACTGCTGCTTCTGGAGACCTTCAAGCCAGAAGGCAAAGGTGACCTTCAGTGCCCTCCTGAGAGAGCCCAGCAGGTGCTCCTACCAGATTGCACCAGCCACACAGGGGGAGTTTTGTTAATACGTGGACTAGGGACAGAGATAGCAGGGCGGGGAGTGCCAGTGGTGTGAGCTCTCTCCTTGAAGTCAGTAGAAAACTGTGCACTTCAGGGTTTAGTGCATATGCACACCTCAGTACTAAGTGGTCTCAAGTTGTCCGTCTCCCCTGTTTTGTAACCCGCTTTCTCACTCACCTCACATTTCCAGAGGGAGAACGGCTGTTCATATCCCCTTCTCTGCTCACTGTCCCCAAAACCTTCTGCACCACTCTGGAGATCTTCCTCTACCCATCCCCTCCAAACTCCAGCAAATGTCAGTGCCTGTTTATCTGTCCCCACACTGGCAGCTATCCCCTCCTGACCCACATCCCTTCCTGCTGCAGCACTACCCAGCACCCTGGAGGGCAACGCTGGGGAGGGTCTGGGACAGCTTTCTGCCTCTAGAGCAGAAGGGCACGAGGGAGAGTGGGAATAATGCCATTACCTCACATACTGTTCATGCTGCGCCTTAAAGCAGTGAATTACAGCATCCACATCATGAGTGCCCAGGGCTTCATCCTGCAGGGATGTCCAGGAAGCATGGGATGCTCTCCAGGGAAGTATGCAGTCCATCACTCCAGAAATATGTGGCACAAGGGAGCATTTCCAGAAGGTCCTCAAAATGTCACTGTCCCTTTCTTGCCTGGCTCTACAACATATCTAATATAAAATATTATTTGTGAAACTTCCTTTTAATTGCTGTTTAATGGCTCCTAATATATTTTGAATAGGCATCTGCAAGTTCATTTTGACATTTATTAGAAGCCATTAGATATCCATTTAATGGTGATTTTATGACAAATGTCTGACATAGTTAAAAATGTGATGGTTGATAAATTATAATGTGATGTGCTTTTGAGCATCAGGGAATTAGACTGTTTCCAAATGTGACTGTTTTTGATGTTGTAAATTAAATTTTATTTCTAACTGAATTATGTTTGTAGGCTCTGAAAGTGAAGAGAATCAGAAGCTGAAGAGGTAGTGGGGAAGCAGATTCTGATGAGAGAAAATGTGGTCAGTCAAACCAGTGCAAGTCCTGGTCACTTGATTTGGGTGAAGGACGATGATATTTGGAATAACTTGCTTTTTAGAGGAATTACTTGATCTTTCCTGCTAGCACTTTAGCAAGCACTTTCCTCTGCATTAGTCTGATTATTTGTTTATCACTTTTATTATTGTCTCACAGAGCATCACTCATTCTGGAGCATCACCCCCTTGTGCCAAAGAAAGAACAAGCGTTTGTCTTGCCTGGGCAGTTTACAGCACAGGTAGGCCTGGGTCTGAGGGAACTGATAGAGAATTAGCATTATCAACAGCAAACACTGCTTTTTAGAAGGCTTTTCCATGGCATCATGGCAGAAGAGATTTTTAGACACAATTGACAAATGTTTATAGGAGGATGAGATGGTAAGTGGTAGAGGAAAGAGCTGTGCAAACTAAGAATGGGTGATACAGGCTGCCAGGAGATCACTAAGCTACAGGGTTAGGGCAGATCATGGATGTACTTACCAAAGGAAATCTCTGTCTCAAGTTGCATAGAATTCCCACATTCACATTAACATGTGCACAAAGCAGTGGAGCAGAACCATAAGTACATCTCAGATTTCAAAGTGAGTACAAAACCTGCAGATGTGGAAAGAGATGCTTTCTCACAGACGGCCTCTGGCTTCAAGGAGAGAAAAAATTGCTAAGACCACTCTATATGCCCTGTGGGAAAACAGGACTTCTTGGAGATGAAGTCCTGTTTTTGTCTGCAGTCACCTGGGGATGCTGGGTATGGTCCTGGGGAGTTTTGCCTTGTTGAAGGCCATGGCACATCTTCAGTGGTGCCTGTCTCTGTGTCTGCCAGAGGAAGGCAGCTTTTCACAATGCCACCATCACACCGTGGTCTGTCTAACAGCTCTGCACAGAGCAGGCCATGGCCTCCATCCGGACATCAGGCATGGCTTCCTTTAATTCCTCATGTGTGGCTGAAGGCAGCGGTCACAACACTTTGCAAGGCAGGCAGGAAGAAGAGCAGGGTGGGACATCCACTGTTCATAAATCAGGCGTGGCATGGGCTGTATGCTGCCTGCTCCTGCACAGGCTCACTGCTGCCTAGAGGATGCAGCCAGTTGGGGTGAGGGGGCCCATCAGGTCCTTCCCTGCACTGTAGAGGCAGTCGTCATTTTCCAAGCCTGGGATGTGAGCTCTGCTCAGCTTCCTTACAGCACAGTGCACAGTGTACTTGCATTTTAGTACTTACACAGGCCTGGAGTCAAAAAACAGCATCCTCAGTACAACTGTGCATCTTCCCAGCTCTAGTATTTGGCCACATGGTTGCAAGCATGAGCTAGAAGAGCTCTGTGAAGGGTCAAATGCTCTCCTAAATTTTTTCAAGTCTTCCTGGACAGTTTTTCCCTAATACATCGAATGGGGTCTATTTTTCAAGTCTTTGAAGTTTTTTAATTCTTTCTATGAGTAAATGTCATTTTGCCATTGCCGTAAGGGCTAGGGTACTTAATACAGGTCATTCTGGAATTACAAAGGCTTGAAAAAGAATACTTTGCATTTCTACCACCATGGTGCATGTGAGGGTCTTCAGGTTTGATAAAGCTGAGCTTTGCTCTTCTTGCCTAAGGGCTTATTTCTGCCAGGAACACTGTACATAGTACTAAGGTGGGACTTCACAGCATATTCATCATGACACATATGGATGAAAAGCTAGACATGAGACAACAGTGTGCACTTGCAGGCTAGAAAGCCAAACCTGAGTTGCATTAAAAGAAGTGTGGCCAACAGGTTAAGGGAGGTGATTCTTCCCCTCTACTTTGCCCTTGTATACCTGGATATACTGGAGCACATGGAGTTTGCACCCAGATTTGGGGATGCATCCAGGTCCTCAACACAAGAAAGATGTGGACCTATTGGAGCAGGTCCAGAGGAGGGCCATAAAGATGGTTAGAAGGCTGGAGCACTGTCCTGGTTACAGGCAGGGTAGAATTAATTTCTCCTCAGTAGCTGTTAGAGTGCTGTGTTTTGGATTCAGAATGAGAATGGTGTTGATCACACACTGATGTTTTGGTTTTTGCCAAGTCCTGTTTATCCTAAGTGAGGAGGTAGGCAAAAGAAACTGAGAGGGACCACAGCTGAGACAGGTGACCCAAACCAACCTAAGGGGTATTCCACACCTCAGAAGGTCATGCCCAGTATATAAACTGCTGGGAGTTACCTGGAAGCGCAGTCAGTCTGGATTAAGGAAGAGGGTCTGGCACTGGTCAGCAGGCGGTGAGCAATTGCACTGTGCATCACTTGTTTGTTTCCTTTTTGTTATCATTATTATTAGTTACCATTATTATTGTATTTTACTTAATTTTCAATTCTTGAACTGTTCTTATCTCAACATACCAGTTTTACTTCAGTCCTCCTCGTTCCACTGGGGGAGGATGCAAAGAGAAGGGAGGGGGTGGACGAGTGGCTGAATGGTGCTTAATTTCCATCTGGGCTTAAACCATGACAAAGCATCTCTTCTACAAAGAGGAGGCTGAGAAAGTTGGAACTTTTCAGCCTGAAGAAGGGAAGGCTTTGGGGAGACCTTATACCAACTTCCAGTACCTAAAGAGGGTTTCTGAAAAGGACGGAGAGAGACCTTTTATATGGGCAGATAGTGCCAGGACAAGGGACAAACAAAATTCAGTTTTAAACTGAAAGAAGGCAGGTTAAGATTAGATGTTAGGAAGAAATTCTTTACTCAGAGGGTGGTGAAGCACTGGAACAGGTTCCCAAAGAGGTCATGGATGCCCCATCTCTTCATCCCTGAAAGTATTCCAGGCCCGGTTGGATGATGCTCTGAGCAACCTGATCTAGTGAGTAGCATCTCTGCCCATGGCAGGGCATTTGGAAATAGATGATTTTTAAGGTCCCTTCCAACCCAAACAATTCTCTGATTCTATATACCCATGATACCGTCACAAACTACCTGTAAGCAAGAAGTCTAAGAGCACCTTTGGAACAGCCACTCACAAGTGCTCTGCCTTGCATTCGGACTGACCTGGAGAGTTAACTCAAGGCAGCTGGCACACGTTAAACTTGCATTTTAAAACACCCTGCCAAAGTTTCCCCCTGCCTGGTAGACAAGCCCTTAAGCGTTAAATGGCTCACTGCAGAACAGAAGGAAAGTAGAAGCAGAGCCAAGCTGACCCCAAATTCCATCACCAAGCCCTCCTATCCTGTGGCCGGGTGAAGCCTGGCCCCGTGCTGCCAGCCTGCTGGTCTGCCCACTGCTCCACCAGGCACAGAGCACCTCACAGTCCTCTACAGGCTCCTGCGCCTCTTCCTTGCCTTGTATGGAGATCCTCTGCACAAGGGAACTTGTCTTGGTTGTACTTCTCTGGTCTTTTTCTCCCTCTATCTGACTTCTCAGAGAGAGAGGTGCTGGCCAAAGTTGAACACACCATTCCAGGAGAGGAAATACCATTATACTGGCATCATGAGTGAGAGGGATCCTACTGCTGTATTGAAATGAAGCATGAGCTTGGATACATCTGGGTTCTGTTCTCAGTCATGCTCCAGGTTTTCTCTGAAGTTTGGCCTACTTACTCAGAGGCTCTATGCCACAGCCTCTCTCCCTGTGAAAATGGCTGTAGTATTTTCCCTGCATCTTAAAACTATTGGGGTTGTGAAAGACTTGGATACTTAAGTGCAGACATAATTAAAAATGCAAGATAGGGCAGATTAATTATACCCCAAGCTTCTGGTAACAGAAGCCAAATGTCTTGTTCTATGTTTTTATAAGGAAGAAATATGTGTTTGAACCATGCTACACATCAGGCTCTGCTCCCCAGTGCTGATGCACGGGGGCTGAAGCGGGGCTGGAGCTGGGAAAGCCATGGTGAGGAGAGCAGGGACAGGAGCTCCCCCCCAGACCTGCGCTGGGGTTGCCGGTGCTGCTGCTGTGATTTAGTTAAACACAAGGGTCTGATTTCACAAGTTGCTAAATGCTGGAGCTGCTGAGAGAACAGGGTGCTGATTCCAGCCTGGCTTTATAACCAGCTCAGCACGAAACAGCCCTGCTCTGGTGTATGGGGCACGTTTGTTTTTTTTGTTATATGGCCATGCACAGCAATCATGCTCTCTTCATGCATGGATGAGTGTGCATAACTGCAACATGCATGCCCTTCTTGGCCTTGTGGGGAAGGATGAACCCAGTCGCAGATCTGACATGTTGGGGTTAACCTCTGACTCACTTGCAGCCAACGCAGCTCCAGCCCTGTTTCTTGTTTTGAGTAAAGAGAACAGAAAAGCCCAACCCTGTTTGATTTGTTTCTGTAATAGCAGCTGATCTGGATTGGGTTTTATCCAAGTCTTCATGTTATTATACAGCCCAATCCCCACAAAGCTATTAAAAAAAAAGATGAGACCCTTTAAAATATTGTAAAAACACTGTAAAAAGGCCTGCTTAAAATGTAAGAAATACTGAACTTCTGCCAGAGATTTTGGTATTCAAGCAAAAATTCAAATCCCATTACAAGATTTGTTACATTATTGAGCAATTAAAAGTATCCTTAGTTAAATAATCAAAAATCTTCCAGTTTTACTGTTTTGATAGTGAGTTGTCAAGCAAAAATAAAACAAAACATGCCAGTGTATGAGCAGTGGAGCAGAGTTCCTGCAGGAGGGAAAAGCCCACAAGCAGACTGATGGTGGTGGTGTATCTCTCTCGTAGAAGCATGACAATGTAGAGAAAAGAGAGGATAGGGGAGCTCACTTGTGGTGGGTGTAAGAATTGGCTGAGCAGCAAAGCCCTTATTTTCTCTGGATAATTTTTTCCTAAGTGAGCAAATGCCTGCTATAGAAATGTCAAGTATTTTCCAAGCAAGGTTCCAGGTAGAGAGTGTTCACTTGCGTATCTGAGAAATCACTTAAACTTCAAACTTCACAAACAGATGTCAGTGTTTTGAAGCTGCTCGACATTATTAAAGATGCAGGTGGCCCATTGGCACTACTGACTTAACTCTGGGCAGCGATGGACATTGCCTGGAGGTGCAGTATCTCATCACTCTTCCCAAAACTCTGGTCACGCTCAGTGAGAAAAACCAGGCTAAGATGAACTATAAATCTCAAAATACATATTTTTAGTAAAAATTACGTGTGCAGTCCGATTAAAAAAATTATAATAATATTGATGTTACTGGTGTGTATGTCATTTTTCATGTGTAACGGAAACACACCAGATCTTTCATGTCAACTTAGGCCAAACCCAGCAGACTGTGAAACTCTAGAGAAGAAAGGGATTTAAAAATTGCAATTTTGTCTCCAGCCTCCTGTTTTCTTGCTGCTCTCAGATTTCCCCAGGTGTCTTCTCATTTTCATCAGCTTCCAGCCACCAGGACCTTGACATCTAATATGTTTTTAGAGTGCATTGCATCCAAATGGCCAGTACTCAATGACCAAAACATGCTTGCTCAAGACTGCCCTGCAGGGTCTTGTCTCTATGCCTGGCCCAATCCTGCAATGTGTCCAGACCCTCAGCTCCCCTCTCACTGGCACTCTGCTGCAGTGGCTCTAAGAATCACAGCACAGTTCGGGTTGGAAGAACCTTTGGAGATCAACTAGTCCAACCCTCCTGCCATGGGCAGGGACATCTTTCTCTAGACCAGGTTTGGAATTTTTTTTGGTTTCCTCATGGTCTTTTTTTCAAAGTGTGAGTCCTTTATGTCCCAGGTACAAATGTTTGCAGGGTAGCAGAGGCTGCAGTGGCACCATGCCTATGTCTAGCCAGTATCAGGTGAGGCAGATACCTGGTTGCCCTCTGCTGCCTGCACAGGACATTGCTGCTTGGCCTGCAAGTGAGGATGGCCCAAAAGGGAGAAATGAGTGGGTGTGTGCTGGGCCAGCTTCACACCAGGTGACAGCTAAAGGACTGGAACTTTTCTAACTAGGGAGGCACTTTCCTTAGAATTTATTTTGTCAGGCTTTTGGGCCAATGGAACTGGAAGGGATTGCTACAGGAATACTGCCAGGAGAAGCTCTGGAAAGCACAGTCAAGTCCCATAGATTTAATGTGAACCTTCTCAAACTGTGAATTTGGCAAGTTGAGTTTCCAAGTTCATCTGGTTGAGATGCTGATGAATCAAAGAGAGAAATCTCTGTTTCACTCGGGTCCAGGTGGAGCAAGATAACTTGTTCTGTCAGCTTTTCAATGTCCCAGAAATCTGCAAAGATTTATGCTGAAGTGTGTGTCCCTACCCTACGGTGCAGAGTTCAGCATCTGCAATAAAATTGTATAGCCTAAACCATGCCCAGAACAAGACAGCGCTTTTCAAAAGAAGCTGGCGAGTTCTTACCATAGCCTTCAGCAGCTGCAGTTCAGCCACCTGATTTAATAAAGGACTTCAACGTATGTTCTGCTTCCAAAAAAACAGATTTCCCTTTACTGTCCAAAAGCCAACAATCGACTTAGGGGAGAAGAAAAAGTTTGAAAATACGATTGTTTCCTTCAAACTGTGTGTTAAGCTGCTTTCCTGCTCAGCTGGAACTGCTTTGAAACGCATATGTGAGTATTTAACATGCTAATTAAATGTCTTGTGTCACACATGCATTGCCCCCTTTTAGCACTTATTTGAGAGCTCTCCAAGGAGCCTGTGTCCATGCCTGCACTGGAGCAGCACCACTGCCCATGCTGGCCCCAACCTCAGGACAATGAGCACCGAGTCCTAGTCACAGTCACCAGCAGGTCCCCTTGGTTTCCCCAAGATATGCCTGGTGGAGCAGAAAACAAGAACTGAAGTAGAAACATTACCACTTTGCTTTTCTTCGGGGAAAACACAGCTCCTCAGTAGTATCCTGGAACAGTAGTTCATGTATGGGATACTCAGATACTCAGAAATGCTGAGCAGGTCTTTCACACATAATAAAATATTATAATGATTTATTACATGAGAAACCTTTTGACTGTATTTCATGAGCTTCCATTATATTGGTTTATTAGAAGAGAGACAGTACTCATTAAAATAATTTCTAGAATTAAACTAGAAACATTATTAGACATATTTGGGGGTATAAAAGTCTCATCTATGGGCAAGGCATGTATTTTTCTGAATGTGAAAGTACAAAGATCCTTTTAAATGTGAGGAAGGTGACAGACAACAATAGTACAGTTTTCCAAACTATAATTTTAGCTCTTATCAAATCTTATTTTCAGGTTTCGCATTATTTCTGCGAGCAGTCTTACATATAAGAAATATCTTAGATAAGGTTTGGAAGCAACTAGGTAAAAAGACAACTAAGCTTGTAGTAGCTGCTTAGTCAATTCTGCAGTCTGAAAATAAGGGAAGGAAGGGTTTTGTCCCAGAGAAGCTGAGTGACAGCTTTGTTGTGCTTGGCTTTCAGATCACCTCGGGCTTCTCTCAGAACAATTTATTTTCCACTTTACTGTGTATTTATTAAATGGTTTGTGTGATGCATTATAAAACCTCGAAACACAGCAGCAAAATCCATTTTCCTCATGTTTTACTGATCACCAGCAGCACAAAAGCCTTGGCACATCTCATCAGCAGAGCACAGGTGAGTGTCAGACACGTTTTCTTCCCAAGTCACACAAGAAAACTTACTGAAATGTTTGTATGCTTGTGTTAGACTGGACAGCCTGACAATTCTGCTTAATGACACGAGAGGAGTTTAACGTAATTTAAAGTTACTTCGATCACTAATCTCATCATAAAGAAAGTTGTGGGCTTTTTCTACTTCCCCAACTCCCACCAATTTCATTGTTCATTGATGTCAATAGGAATGAGCATCCTGGGTGTGCAGTGGCAAGTCTGACATTTTAATGAGCCAAAATACAGGGTCTGAGCAGCACTGAATACCCTGGCCTCTACAGATTACACAGATTTAGAGGAATGGGAGAGGAAGAGAGAGACAGAGTGGGAAAAAAAGGCCCTTTTCTGCCCAGCTTTATACCGACTGGAATGGAGAGAGCAATTGGCAGGTGATAGGATTGCATCCAAGTCCTGATTTTTTTCCTTTAAAATGCCTGTACAAGAGAGAGCCTCCAAAGGGTCTGAATAAAGGGTGCCTCACTTCTACTGTGAAGAAAAATTAGCAGTAGAATAGGAGTGCCTCTTCCCTGGTTTGACTGTCACTGCAGTCCCAGGAATTAATTACAGTTTGGGCACCAGGTACCTGGCCAACAAACACTCCCAATATGTTGTATGTTAATTTCTACGAAGAATGCAGCGTGGGATGAAGTCACCTCACCACTGCCAGCACGCTGCCAGTGACATAGGTGATAGCTGACTGCAGTTTTATCCCTTTTTATGTCCTCTGGGCCATCCTCCACAAAACCCACAGAAAGCAGGATGTCACACCTCCTTTGTTGTACAAGCAAGGAAAGTTCCAGACTATGATGAGCAATGTTCTTCACCACTGTGGAAAAAGAGTCTTGTTACCTACTTTTGTACTCAGCTTGCTTCTGGTAGGGATTTTAAGCAAGGTGATGAATATAAGTTTTTCTTTTCTACAGAACAAGCCTCACAGCAAAAGACCTGAAGGTAAAGAACCTACCTTATCCACTTCTCCTTTGCTGAACTGCCCCAACAGCACATGGTCTTGTTTTCTTTTTTCCTACCTGGAGCAGTTTTGTGTACACCAATCAGACTTCCACCCCTCCTTTGGGAAACCACCTTCTATTACTTTGTACCTGTGTTCTTGCATAAAATACATTTTTCCCTGTCCATACATTTATCCCATTACATCTAATCTTATCCCACATGAGCCACACTTGGTGTTTACAGCCTTCAAATACTTGCAGAGGGTTATCATCTCCTCCTCCTTTAGTCACTATTTGGAAAAGTTGTTTACGCCAAATTCTTTCAGGCTTTCCTCATCCAGCTGTTCCCTCCCACCTTTCATCTGATGTGGTGCTCTCTGAAAGCCTTCAGCCTGTCTGCATCACCCTGGGCCTGGGGTGCACAGTAATGATGGCAGCAGCCCTGCTCAGCCCCCTGCAACCCCACTCTGTGCTGAGGTACCTCAGTGGGCAGCCCCAAATCACACGGGCCTGTCCTGGCCCATGGTGCAGCAGTGGCTCCTAACTGATGTTCCTGCTTTCCAGGTTTCTCTGTCCTGTTGAGTAGTAGTGTTTTAGACCATTTTCCCAAATATATTAACTTTGGTTTTCCCAGGCACACTCTAATTCGGTTATTTCCTGCACATATTTCCAACCTTTCCAGCTTACCCCATATTATTGCTACATCCTCCCTCATTTGCTTTTGACTGCTTGGGCCAAATTACAGCGAAAGCAGATATGAGCCAGGATGTGTATCCAGGCTCTCTGCCAGCTATTTTGCAAAGAAATCACCCAGGCCACAAGATCCCGCCTCTCACAAGTCATAGTGACAAACCGTGAGTTAGCAAATAGCTTTGCTTTCTCCAGCCCACCTGGTTACGTGGGCAGGATCAGCAGTGGTCGCCAGCTGACCCATGCACTCACAGGAGCTTGAAGATTTCCATCTCCTACAGTGACTTGCAAGGTGCCCTTAGGTTCTCAGGAGAGATCATGAGGTATTATTTCCAAGCAATTATTTGAGGTTAGACACAAAAATGGACGTGTCTTGATTTTCAGATGCCAAGTGCTTACAGTTTCAATCAGGGATTTTGGCCACTCTGCTACCTAAGGAATGAAGTTTTGGGCATGATCTGACCAAGAGTGGAAAGGTTCACCACCTCTGAAGTTCACCTTTGAAATTGCTTTTGTGTAGGTGAATGAATCTTAGCAATTTGGGAATTGTTTGCATGCGTGCGTGCATGTGTGTGTGTGTATTTTAGCTTTGGAGGCAGAGACCAGGCAGAGGAACATTAGTATTCCCTGAGAGCACAGGGACTGACGGAGCGATGACAAGGGTCACTGAAAGTCTGCGGCCTTACTTGGGAGTGGGATGGCCTGTGCTTTAGCCAGGAAGCTGTTGCATATTTTCCCTCTTCAGAAATATCCTGAATCGTCTCACACCTACATAAGCTGCTTTCCAGGAGGTGACCTGCTTTCCTGAATCCTACCATTTAAATCAAACCGGGCTTTATTGCTGTTTCATTTCTTTATGTAAAGTTACTTCTGGTTCATGAACACTTTCAGCAGCTGTTCATGGCCTTTTATCATCGCACTGCTCAAATTCCTT
This sequence comes from Cnemophilus loriae, assembly GCA_013397755.1. NCBI lineage: Eukaryota > Metazoa > Chordata > Aves > Passeriformes > Corvidae > Cnemophilus > Cnemophilus loriae. The sequence continues at coordinate 712,727 of VZTF01002405.1, forward strand.
GGGGCTTTTTCCCACTCAAAGACTGAGGCATCATGTCTGCTGGTGCAAAGTGAATGTTCCTAACTTCACCAGCTTTTAGAAGAGGGGTTCTTTAGCAGGAAACTGCTTATATTTCACTAGATCACACATGACTCTGCAACTAATATTTACTAAGTCAGAGTCAATCCATGCAGTGTTCCTGGTACCCAGCTGCCTGATACTGGGCTAGCAGGGTCAGCTCCATGGAGCAGCTGATGGAATGTGGCCCACAAACCCTTAGTACCCAGCACTGAAGTGCCTGGTAAGTGACACAGAAGTCACTTGCCCACCTTTCCCTGCATGAGCCCGGTTCCCTCCACACTCCTCCCGTGCCAGCAGACTGACATCAGATAGTCAGGAAGATGACCTGGAAGGTAATGACTCTGAAGCCTGTCAGTTCACACATCACCCCCAAATCTCTCCTTAGCTGCAATAACGGTGCTAAGGGGCAAAGGCAAGATAATGCTACCTCTACCAGCCTAATCACAGCCAGATCTGGTGTTTCTTGTGCAGGGGACGTTAGTGGAGACCCTTGTGCCTTGGGGCCCTTCAGAGAGGGCAGGAGGACATCCTGCACAGCTCTAGGCAGGAATCTGAAGAGTCCTGCTGCAATGGCAAGGGCTTAGGGCAGACATCCAGTGCAGAGCCCCGGGTTACTGAGAAAACTTTAACACCTGTGGATTCCAATGGTGGGATTTCTCTCTCCTCACACTCTAGTGGAGCCACAGGCTCCTTTACAGTTAGTGGTATAAGGGAAAAACCTTTTGGATACAATTCACCCGACGATATGCCTGCTGCCTTTTGGATGAGGTGACTCCAATCCTGGAATCCAGCAGCTGAAACAAACAGAGTTAGTTCTGCTGACTATAGATCTGAGCAGATGTGATTGATTTCCCAAACTTTCCCTCAGCCGCTGTGTGGAGCCATGAGATGGATTCAGGTGCAAGATGCTCTGCAAGTCTGATGTCTGAAAATGGATAAAAGGAAGAGTGGACAGGCAGGGCATTGCAGTGGGCACAGTGACAAAGCCATTTATAGCTGCTCCCATGCCCTCCCTTAGCTTGCCCATTCCTGGCCATCTCCTCTTGAGATGTAGGCGGGAGCAAAAGCTGAGGGACTACTGGGGCTTCAGCCTTTGTAAGTGTTACAAAAAGTAAGGAAGGGGGACTTTGAATAATGTAACTTTCTTACCCCTCAAATTGTCTGTTCTTACCCAGCACCACAATCATGAAAAACAGCCCAGAGGCATCTCAGCTGGTGGGCTGGGAACCAGTGCAGGTCCCCTGATGTCAGTGCAGTGCTGTGCCCAAGCTAACAAACCCAAGGCTTATTAGCTCAGGTGTAATGCCAGGCGAATGCGTCAGTCCTGCCATCAGACTCACTGCTACGTGTGTGACACCAGGCTGCACCTTGTGTTGTTACCAACTCTCTGCGCGTGGGCAGCCCTGGGCTGCTGCCTGGCTTAGGGTGTGCAGGGCTCATAACCACTACCTTGCTTCAGGCCAAATGTGCTAGACCCACCTTACCCCTCCATAAAAGAAGTCATAGAAGTGAGAGGGAAGAAAGTCCAAGCTCGTTTTGGTCACTCATTTGGATCTATGCTTTGGAAGTGAGCAAGGAAACTGCCAACAACCATCTGTCACAAGTAGTTCACCCTCACTCCATTAGTTCCCATGCCTTGGAAAAATGTCCTTTCCTTCTCACTTGGTACCAGAGACTGCCTGACTCCTCCCAGGTATCCAAATGTGTCTTACAGGTTGAAATTGTGTGGTCTCAAAATACTTTCAAGAGACATGATGTATGCAGGTAACTAACAGACACTGTCACTGTGTAGTAGGGCAAGAAGGCTGCTGTTGGTTAGTCCATTTATCCCATCCTAACAGTGCTCCCATTGTAAGGTAAAAAGCACTTGAGCATTCAGCACATAAAGTGCTTAAAAATAATAGGGTTTTTTTGGGGGGGTGGTGGTGCGAGGACGGGAGAGGTGCTTTCTCTGCAAACTGCTGCACTGTGATCTGGCTGAATATTTCAGCAGCTGAATAAAAGCCTCCCCTCCAACTCTTCTGCATCCAAGCACCCAAATAAGAGTGTATGTATTCAGCACAAGCACAGCTCTAAACCCAAGCCCCAAACATGAGCAGGTGCTTCTCCTTCTCTTTTCATCATCCGGGCATAGCTGATGTCTCCTGCCAATTTCAAAGGCAATTGAATACAATGGTGATGGGGGTGAAGCAGCTGGGGGGTGGCAGGAAGGGGGCATGGAGGGGGCCCTGCTTGGCAAGGTGAGTGGCGCCCACTGGGGTGGTGAGCAGCCCTGCCAGCTCTCTTTGTGTGGCTCTGTGAGGAAACGGGGGAAGGAAGAGGCGACAACAAGTGAGCAAGTTCAAAGTGAAGCCAAAGAGGCCAGAGCGTCATGGCTGATCTGTGCCAGCTGCAAGCTGCTGCTTCTCTAGTCAATGTGCCAACTATTTTGTTGGAGTAGGGAAGAACCACAGTGTGTGGGTTTGTGGTTGGTGGAGCTGAAGGAGGGCGATGTGGATCTTCCTTACTGACACACAGCCATCACAAATTCCCTAGCACCTGACATTTGGGATGTGCCTCTGTCCACAGCCTGGCTGGCCCAAACTACTGAGTCCTAAGGGAGAGGGAAAGAGCAGCCATGCTCTCCATAATTATTCCACAGCAGGGAATGCCACAAAACCCTGGGTGTTCCAGGAAGTCATTCCTGGAGCTGCCACAAGAAACAGGACCTCAGCACTGGCTTACTTAGACAAGCTACCAGATAATTAGCTGCCAGGGAAAATGCTTAGCCCCAAAACTGCCCCTGCTGAAGTGCTGGTGACAGCCTAGATTCAGTCCTCTTCCCTCTCCTTTGTGCCCTGTGCCATGATCCCCAAGGGGCCACTACACTTCTCATGGCCAAAGTACATGGCCAAAGTTTTGGCCTTTTCATGTGCTTCTGGATGAAGGAATGCGGTTCATGCCAACCACAGCTCTCCTCCCCATGCTGGGATACGCCTGCATGGAGAGAAGTTTGGGTCAGGGTAGGTCTGACGCCCCGGTGGGATGTCAGGGGGGCAAATGCAGCTGCTAAAGGTTTTTGGTGAGGGGCTCGTGCAGCCCTTTCGTAGTGCAGTGCCAGGGTCACAAGGCGGCCAAGCTCGGGCTGTGGGACTGCTCTGCAACCCCGCCGGCCTAGGGTCGAGCCAGACACGGAACCCAGTGCGCGCAGCCATGAGCTGGTACGGGAAAAGGCCCCCTTGGGAAGGCAGTGGCAGCCGGCAGGCCCTGTTGGCGCCGCTGCCGCGAGC